>JAGXCT010035689.1:16068-83919 GCA_022495035.1 Philopotamus ludificatus | reverse complement strand
GAATCCTGCGACCCCCCAGAGGGCCGCGGCCCATAATTTGGGAAGCACTGTTCTACAGTACTATAGATGGTTTCAAAAGTTCGAAAGTGGATGAAAGGACAAACCAAAAGCAGGGAGATCTCTTAAATCAATGATGACACTTTAAACTTATTAGTGGAGTCGATCCGTGTAAAGCAATCAAGGAATTGTCATGAACGGTAATTTTATATTGACGGAAAAAAATGGGTTGTACGCTAACTCTATCCAACAATAAATAACCATCTTTTATCTTTGCTGTACAGTATTCTAAGAGCTTAGTTAACCTGGAGAACAACCATTGCAATCCTAGCCTTAGGGTTGAGTCGGAAGCGTCTCTGCTGGGGCTTGGGAGACAGATCGCCTAGTGTCCTGGTGGCAAAGACCTGACTTATCGGGTTAGGATGCCATTTAAATGAAATGAAACATAGATCTGATCCGTTTCTTAGAAGGATTGCTATCACTTTTTTATGCAGATGGAACATAACAAAATCCATGCTATACAACATGTGAATAAACCACATTTCAGGATCTATGAAAACGCGGGAAGTTATATAATACGTTGAGAATCGGAACAAAAGGTAATATAAAATCGACAGAAACAAAGATGTTGCAACAAGTCTCCTCACTCGGAACAAAAACGAATTGTTTTAGAAAAAAATTGAGACTGGTGATTAAAAAATTAATAGTATACAAAAATGTTATCCGAAAAAATAAAAGCCTCAATCAGAGAGAGAGAACTTTTCACGGACGCAAGAATTAATAATTCAATACAAACCATTAAATCAATATAAGACAATTACAGTATTTACAATGACTAGATGACAATGTCTACAATATAAATTACAAGAAAACGATTAGGCTTTCTAAATTGAGTTTAGTTCTAATACATACATCCTCCTCACTTACCAGACCTGGCTTCTAATAAATAATAAACAAATTACCAATACAAAATAATGATGAATATATAACCTATTAATATTTGTTTAAAAAAATAGTTATGCTAACAGCATTATGTTTAATATTTTTTTTTAAACTATGGTCTTGCTGAAATACAACAGCACTAAATGAGTAATAGAAGCAGTGATTTTTTCTGAACTCTAAAAAGTATGCCGGTAGTATCTATCTCTGCCTCAAATGTAGTTTAATCTGATTATGAGAAAATAAATGACTTCCTGATTAAAAAAGTTTTCCGCCACTAGCTTAACAATATCGATCTGTGGATATTTTATTAAATATGCAAATTAATTTATTTAAATATATTAATATTATAGTTTTATGGTTAAAAAATTATATCTCCTTCTCAGTCATATTCTAATAATTAGAGGATATTAAAATGCTATTTAAAATTGCGCTCGCTACAATTTCATTATTTATATTGAGTACATTCTATAAATATTTAGTATGAAATAATTAATAATTAATTCATCCGAGAATAATTTTATGTGATACTCATGTTTTATAGATGCTATTTAAAATATTTTCCTATAAAGCGCGTCCGAGTGTTTCCTGAAATATTAGATATGATTCTTCTTTACACTAATTAATTTCTTATTTATTAGATTATTCTACAACAACAGCAAATGCTTATTATTTTATGCAGAATATTTTCTATTTCTATTTTAAAAATGGTCATGCCTAACGGAATTTATTTTAAACATAGGAATAATATTAAGTAATTTAACTTATACATATTATGCAATTATGAACACACGCTCTGTATACATTAATACAGATTTAGCAATTGTGGATTATATATAGAATGGCATTGTTCTGAACGCATGTGCAACGGGGCCGTGCTAAATTATTCGTCGCCATTTAATTAACACGGGTGCAGGAAACTGCACAGCCTTCGACTATTTCAGAATTATGTGTATTTACTATGAATATATGTATGTACATATTAGTATGATGAGCAGAAAATGTCAACATTTTTTGGTTTTTAATTATATATTATTAATTTGTTATTGTGTGGTATAAATGCGATGATTAAGGCTTTATTTCCAATTTAAATATGGCATTTTAATAATATTTGAATATTATATAAGACATCGATTGCTTACATTTTTTAATCTAGCCGAATGTGGTGAATCGGATATTCGCAACCTTTGCAGAGACGGTCATGGCGAATATGAAAATGTAAGAAATCGTCTCGGCGATAGTAGGATGAATATAAATAGGCTTCCAATAAATCATTCAAATTGTTTTCGTTTCCCCTTTCACGGGGGAACTTTTTTCTTTACCCCTGTAGCTTTTCGGCAGCTTCTTAGACAAATGGAAGTTTGTGAAGTGTTTGGCGATCACTCTATTTTGTTGAATATCAACGAGCAGCCGAAGAGGGGCCATGTCGGCGCTGTTATCTATCGTCTGCATTGATTTAATATTTAAAATGGACCTCTTAAAATAGTGATGGATTTTATAGTGGTTTGGATGAAATATTCTCTATGTAGCAAAGTGGGCATAGTAATTAAATCTAAAATCGTTGTATACAATCTGTTAACTTCAGCGACGATTGTTCGCATTTCGGCCGAGATTAATTTCGAGATATTTTTCAACAACGTTAATTGCGATTTTATTAAATAAATTGGACGTAGACTAATTATAGTAACTAATCTTATTAATAATATTTTATCGTATTGCTAAACATTTGAATGATCGATTCTGAATATACGTATTTACGCACACAACTGTTAAATTAATATATTTTCAAAAAAACAGCAATTAGATTAATATAAAAGTATTTCAAGCTATCAAGTAATTTATCTATTGCGATTAGAATTAATGTAAAACGTGTATACTCATTTTATAAATTATCAATGAATTTAAACAAACTGTAGCAGTCTAATAGTTTTGTGATCGCATTTATAACGTACTAAAAAAACACTATAATTCCCAAAGTAATGGTTTCGCTAATGTCAGAATTAAATCTAAATTTAAAATAGAAAGCTCTATATTAATGATCATTAAAATTCTAATTCAGTGGGTTTTTTTGTTTCGTGAAACTTTTTAAAACGTTATTTGAGACCCCAAGTTGATACAAGTATAAACGATTTTTATGCTATATATGTTTTATTGAAAAGTAATGCTTTTGCTAAAATTTTATTTTATTATAGAATTTTTCAGGCCTGAACTTGTATATACTTCAATTTTATCGATTTTCCGGAGAAATAATATCATGTATTTATTATTCTACTTTGTAAATAAAGGTTATTCAAATTTTAAAAAAATACCATGGAAATTGTTAAGGAATTATGTTGATTTATATTATTGCATCGTTTGCAATGCGACTATAGAAAAGCTATTAGTTATAATTACCTAATAATTAAAGCTCTGTCTCTCGTTTTGGGTAGTTTCTTTCTATTCGTAAGCTCATGGGACGGCAAACTGTGGTTCGCGGGGCGCATGTGGCTTTTTGCCCCTTGATCAAGAAGTGCATTGTGTGCAGACATTTTCAAAGTTATGGAATTGTTGATTATGATTATCAACACTATTATAGCTATAGCTATTAATCATCGTCAATTTAATGTTGAAATGTCATATGTCAATTCCACAAAATCAAGATAAATCGGGAGCTATGTGGTCGTGTAAATCATGAATTATCGTTAAAATGTTATTTTATAAGATTTTATAAAATGTCACTGTGGCAGAAGCCAAAGCGGGAAAATTAAATGTTATGACAATTTATGAGCATTTTGAATTACATCGACATAATTTGTTCAACGATTAAGAATTTCGTAAGGGGTAGAGCCCGAATTAATAATGAAAATGGTATTCTATGTAATTTAGAGAAGGAATGACTGACTTATATGATCAGTTGAAAAACCTAGCGTTAGCTGTTCTTTCCCTCTTCGGTTTTACATATTCATGCGAACAATTTTCTTCAAGGATGGACCTTATCAAGAGTAAATTGAGAAGTGTTGTCTTACTGATGAGAATCAGGAATCGTGTTTTTATCCCAACTTTCCAAGGAGACGCAAGGCCATTATTTATGATTTAATGGACAATTTTATGGATACCTCCTTTCTTAAATTTAGTTTTTATTTATTTATTTGACTACTATGGATGTATTGCATAACATAAATATTACAAAGCGCCAATCACCAATATAAAGATTCTAAGATGCAAGGGGGTTGAATCTCTCACACTTATATTCCCTCCCTTTAGTGTCAAACTACGACACTAAAGGTTAATTTTAATAATATTTCAGTTGGATTGAAATTTATATTATTTGTTTTATAATTATTTATTCAGCGAAGGATATATGCCATTAAATTAATTAATTTCAAAGCGCCAATTTATCTACATAAATATTTTTATAAAACAGGTAATGGGTCCAGTGTTATAAAGAATTTCCTGAATTCATAGTTTTCGTCACATATCCGTCTATTAAACTAAGCTCAGTCGCGGTTAACTTACATTATCGAAATAATATGCATGTTACCTACAAGCCATAACACTTGGTTTATTAATGAATAAGATAATTGTTAAGTATAATATCAAGTTTTATTTAGTGTACCTATAGTTTAATTAGGACTAAAAAGTCTTAGTTATATTTATTTAGTATTAAGTCTTAATAATTAAGCTTTAAGTTCATTAAAACAAACGCCTGATTTTTTTCTTGAAATTTGCAATTTTTTCATATTTTTGATACAAATTTTACATTTTATTTTCGAAATAAGTGAAATTGAATGGATAGAAATTGACATAAAACTCGTATTTTAGTGTGATTTTTATATTAATCCTTAAGTTTAATATAATGTTTTAGACAAAAACTATCAATTTCTAATAGCAATCTTAAGAAAATATATAATGTTTGATTAATGGTTCACATGTCAGTAGTCATTTCTTTTGCTTGGTGAAATTACACAATTCAAAATATATTAGCTGCCCATTCCGGCAAAGGATTGCAAGTCGGCCTTTCAAATTACGAAAATAAATCTTCATCATTCGGCAATGAGTCGGAAGCGATGAAAAAAAATCCCACATGGAATGATTCAATCTAATCCCACGCTCACATCGAACCTCGTTGGTAGTCGTGGCGTGTGTGTGTAAGTGGATTCGATTCACGTTCGGCAATGGTCGTAGGCATAGGCGTCGCGACGCCCTGGAACTTCAAGTATTGAAGATCAAATAAAAGTGAGGCGTCGAGCCCCACCAGCTTTTCGACAGACGGATCCACGTCGATGTCGGGAAAGACTTCAGACGGATTATTGCACGTGCCCAGCTACGAATAAGGACTTGCTCGTGAAGTATGCCGGAGGAACGCCTCACTAAGGGTTGTGCTAAAAGATAAATACTAATTTCTATAATGCCATTCGTCTTCAATGCAATTATTTTTAAAATCAATAAGCAATACCTACTTCGGTATAATCCAGATTTCATTTATTTCTAAAAAAAATACTCTTTAATATTAAATTATAATACCGCAATTATTTTCCTATCGACCAAATGACATTCCATACATTAATTAGATATAAATTTATATCATAAACATCTTGTTAGAGTTCACATGAAAATTGAGCAAATTGTTACGACGTCATTAATCCTTTTACATACATACATGTCTATAAACTGTTGTCTTTAAAATTTATATGAGTTTATTACGAAGCTTTGATACCCGAGCCATTATGGCAAAAATTAGGTTACATTTAATATTAAATTAATTGGGAGAGCGTTCCGCTGAAGTGGGTCAAATTTCTGGAAAAAGTTTCTGATTTTTACTAAATGAAAGATTAAAAAAATAAGTCCCCAATTAATTATTGATGAGAGTTGTTGTAATACATTGAAAAATATCGAATTTAGTTAATAATATATTAATATAAATTTTGAGCTGAATACATTTGCAAATTCTGTTGTGAATATTTGTTTTATTCGGTCAATTCAATAATTTTGGATAATATGTTTTTTTATTCAAAAATAGAATTCTAAAGCTCGATTTTTAGGATATTTTCTCTTGTGGAAAAGGAAGTACATGTATGTTTTTCCATCAAAATGGGACAACCTTTCGAATAGCCTGCGGCTAATCTGCCTACTTTATGCGAGTATACACATTCGACATGAAAAGAATTCGTATTATCCCTAGTTTTATCTACAATTGAATATAAAAAAAATATTTTTATATTTCTTCGCCTTGAAATAAAAATATTGTATCATTAGTCTTAGATAATATGTTAAATATGATATTCCGTAATTATTGTATGAAAGGGTTATAGAATTTCTTCGTATTTTTATAAATGTATTTAAATGAATTCAGAGTACTGGCTGTTATTTGACAAAATATTTTCATTTCGAGTCGTTTTTGTAGCTAAACGATCGCTGGCTTAACTTTAGCTACTTCCTGTTGGCTATAAAAATATCATATTCCGGGGCCCTGTAAACTTGGATACTTAGAGTTTAATTTAAAGCCAACATTGAAAATTTAATCAGTTGGCTGTTGCCTTAGATGTTCCTGTGCGAACAAACTAATGAATAATGTCTATTAACTAATTATTTTAATCACATTCCTGCTCACAAAATTATACGCTGTGTTAATATTAAAAAAATATTTTTTAATTTAAGATATGTTTACTGCTATTTGAGAAAGATCACGTTTTAAATTGCTTATGATTTAGATTCGTTTAAATAACTTATGATATTTTAATAACGCATGTTTGGAGAATGTCATTTTGTCATCTTGATAATGCCGGAGAGGAGATAATCGAGTTAACTCTGTACACGAGGGATTGGCCTCTGCGAGAGGCTTCTGCCAAAATTAAATTATCCCACTGCCGAATGCAAATACAATTTGCAATTGAAAATGCGGGAATATTTATCCTCAAAAATATATAAATTAGGTTTATTTTTAGATAATGAAACTTTCCAAAATTACATTATACCATGTCGACAATGAGGACCCCGGATAAAGCTCGAGGCACATAAATTTTCGCGGCTCTAAAAATACCTCGGCTATTTCTTTTTTTGCATATGGAGAATTCCCACAGGTTTGAAACTCCTGATTGCGTTTCGTAAAGCCGCCGAATTTAAATTTCGGCTGCCAAATACACAATTTCATTAAAAGTTTTAGTCGTTTTGAATTCTTTGTCCTCCGAAAAAAAATCTTAATCTCCGTTTAATTACACACATGCACGAGCATTTGCATGTATGTGAAATTCACAACCACTGGAATAAATGAATCAAACTCTAAAAGCTTTCGCCCCTGGAAATATGCAAACCGTTCATTTAATATGCAAATTTGCGGAGGTCATGTTCCAGTGCACGTTTTGCATTTGGACCTCAAAATGGAGCATCAGCGGTTGAAGGATTTTCCTTTAATGTTTGTACAACACTCTGTCTAATTGACTCGCATGTTTTTTTTATTTCTAACGTTCAATTTTATATTATTAATCGGATTTACGGCGCTAATATTCGGTCATTAATCAAAATGTTATAGAGCTCAATATAATCCAGATCGCATCGTTTAAATCAATCAATTTAACATTATCGATGATAAGTCTCTGAAACTGGAATTTTGGGAAATATTATATTGTCAAGTTGATTGACAACTTTGCGCTTAACTAATTTGAGATATTATTAAAGTTCAATATTATGCTATCGTACTATATATAAATTTATATAAAATAATTTGGGTATATAAAACGATCATTACCTGCTTTTATGGATGAAAATAATATACGTATAATCGGTTGCGTATTGTTTCGGAGTATTAAGATCGATTGGCATAATTGGCAACCTGTGGCCAACGTATAGTCCGGTGCTACAAGTGGCCTTTGGCATTTTCAAATATTCAAACAAGTAAAATATGTAACAGTGTATGCCTCCGTTTTATTCAAATTTGGACGAATAAATCATGTGCCATTTATCAAGCATGCGGGGACGATCAGATTTATATATTATTCATCATCAAAAATATTAATGTTTTGGGTAATATTCAATGAAAAGGATTTTTCCTTCTTATTCTTTTTGTGCCCTCTAGTTTTCAGACGTACATCTTTTCGTCATTTCTCCATAAATGTATATATTTTAAAAAGCTGGACCAATTCCTGAGCTCCTAGCCCAAGTTATGAATTTATTTGCCCAAGTTATGAGTCACAAGAGCTTCTTTCCATCCATCGTTTCTTGATGATTTGACCTGGAAAAGGTGATACTTTGGTCTACCGATGATAAAAGTCTAAAGTGATCATTTTAACGATTTTTATGGAGTTGTGAAGAAGTATGGCAACATTCTTTGGTAGCACCACATTTCAAATGTTTCTATCCAGTTTTATTTCCGCATGAGAGAAAAGCCATTTAAATTGGCATACATTTATTATAAATACTATAATATCAATAGATAGATAAGGATACGTTTTACCTGATTAATACTTGTTTTTATTTGCATATTTTATATAAAGAGATTAAATCCAACCCCATTCCAACGTTTTTGTTAATCTTTTATGTCCCATTTCTTTATAAAAACTGGCTGGTTTTGAATTAATGTAAATATTCAAGTTGATTTTTATTTCGTCCACGTTATGTATTTGTTTATTCTTGAAGCTTTGTTTCATTGACCTTAAGATATGGTAATCCAAAAAAGTAAGGTCTAGTTAATAAGGAGTGCGTGGTAAAACCTCCTAATTCAACTTCTGATTTAATCATGAAATTCAGGATATCATCATCGAAATTCGAAAGTCTTTATAATTTAATCTTGTAGTTCTCTATTGTCCGATTTTAGTTTTTTAAATTAATATTGACATCTGTTAACTTGACCATAAATTAGTGGCATTAAAACCTTGATCGCAATAGAGCAGCATGCAATATCTGGCGTGGACTTTTTCAGCTTTCGCTGTAGGGCTGAATATTCTACTTTTAACTAAAAAAAAATATACCTGAGATTCTTTTTCCACTGAGTACAGGCGCGAACTGACCTCAAACATCCCCATGTTAAATAATTGATTTCTTTCTTGTACACCTAATACTAATAAAAACTAATAAAAGGTTGGTTTCATTGCCTAAAAATTCTGCATTTAAAAGCTTTTAGTTTTTCGTTTATTTATCTGATTGAAGATGTTTATATCTTCGTGTTACAATGTCAAATTTTTCATTAAATTTTCTTCTCAATACAGTATAAATCATTGAGATCTATTATTGAGAACTATTACAGTATTCTTAGCCTTTTCCACACTGTCAACTTTTAGTCGAATCTATGAGTTACTCTCACTATATTTGTTTACAAATTCATATAAGCATATAGAAGGTTTGCTCCTATATCTGATGCAATAAAAGACTTTATTTTTTTAAAATAAATAAAAAAAAACTTGGTTGCAGTCGTTTTCAAAAAATATTTTGAGCCAATAAGTCTGTCACACAGAGTGGAAAAGATTAAATCAGATGATTTAAAAATTAATTAGCAACATTATTATGCTCTTTAAATAAAGGCATTAGTAGTGGAAGTACAGTATTTTTTTATGAAATAAATATCATACACATGTTTGTGTAGGACAGGAGTGTAAAATTGAAATCATTTGGTTTTGTTTAGACGTATCTACACGACAATCGATGTATCATATACGACAATCGATGCTCGATATCGATATATCAAATGTTTTATAAATAAGTAATAGAATTATCCATGTATTATCTCTTTTCTATCCTATCATAATCTTCAGAAGCGGAGTCATTGAGACATGCTCAAGAGATATTTTTTGACGAATGTGGCTCCGGGCATTTTGTTTTCAAACTGAAGATCTCTTTAAAGGCTACAGAGTGTCCGCTGCAGATCCAGGACTACTCTCTGTCTTATACATTATATCCTCGCAGCTAGAGTACCCCTACATAACTGCTTCGGAGCAGTTTGGGGCCAGTCGATAGCTGCGCGCGCAGACTCCAGCCCCGGCCGGAGCGACGGCCCCGCACCCCTGCCCCCACTCGATCTTCGTTAGCCCCGGGTTTCGGTACCTGTTGACACCTCCGCCGAACACATGCTTCGGAGTTCGCTTTGACCTCACACGAGGATTTGTTCAATTGGGAATTTTACGAATTGCGTTTGTCCCAGACCCGCACCATTAACTTCAACGATTCAGATCCGCACACGAAACGAAAGTTTTTCTTATACGTATAATTACAAACTTAAATAACTTCGGCACAACTTTAGAATATTTCAGCATAATGGGGATACTATTTGGATACTTCCATTTCTCAAACTTATTTTGTTTGTTGTCATAAAAGCGATAAAGCAAACTGTAGGGTGGGTGTGGAAATCGTGCATAATTTCTTAATTTCAATGGTGCTGAATTCCTATTATTATTTTTAGTAACTAAAAAAATCTGTTGTAAAAATACGTTCAATCTTGAATTAATGAAGAGTGTTTAAATTGTGATGGCGTTACGTCATGATTTGTTGTCAAGTTCTAGATTCTCGAAACTCGATTGTCATTGACAAACAAAATTGAACCCGAAAGTTTCCGGATTATACGCACTAATCTAGGGGATTCGTAGGTATTCTAAATTGGACGGGATTTCGAGATTGGAATCTCTGTGAGCGGTGGTGACTCGCAATTGTAGCCAAAATAATCCGAAATTATAATGAAATGAAAACATCTGTATAATCCTGTCATGTTGTACTACCCTTTAGCGTTAAGCGAGACATGGGAATCAATATGAATTTGGTTTATTATAATTTTTAAGATAAAGGATATGTTTAATAATCTTGTTGATTCATTAGATGCGGATACTACGAATGGCGATTTGATCTAGATTGGATAGGGATCGGAAAACTAATAGAAAATATAACATATATATTAATATATTTTCTTAATTTTACATTTTAATTAATTTTAGGAAACAATAGGATTATATATCTATTTATTTATTTTTTTGGATGAAACGCCGATAAACTAAAGCATCATTGGCAGATTTATATTGAATTAAATAGTCGCCATTACTAACAATCAAAAAGATTTTGATTAAAAAGATGTTTCTCCAAGAATACTGCGTCCTAAATATAGCTTCTTATAGTCTCTAGATTATTGATTTCAAAATATCATATTAATATTTTCCTAGGATTCAAATATAATGACAGATTTTGACAGCTTTTTGAATACATTAATGAATATGTTCTCATCCAAAGCTTGCACCAACTCTTTGATATCTTCTATGAACATCTGCATCTCAAACTCAACGATGTTTTGATTGATTTTAGCATCGCTGATGGCCTGATTCTGACCTAATTTCATATGTGATATGTTTCTAAACCTAAAATCGTTGCAACGAATATAACGGCAATATAGACTTTTTTATATTAGGTCAAGTATGAAATTTGTAGTGAGGCATATTGTCAATTTTGATAGCTTCTTATTCCACGTTAGTGTTATATTTTGTCATTTTTTTGTTTTTATAAGAAAGCTAGCCTACATATTTATTTTGTCTAAAACATTTTGTGCTTTCAAAATTCGTACATTTGTTAAATATGAGTTCTCAAGTAGTAATAGAGCATCACAGACAGCTCGGTACATTATTGCTGTGTTTTGCTCTAACATTACCATACAGGAAATGGTAAAAAATTCGTACATTTGTTAAATATGAGTTCTCAAGTGGTAATAGAGCATCACAGACAGCTCGGTACATTATAGCTGAAATTATTAACGTGCAAAAGTTGGATAATTGGTTTCCACATGAACTGAGTAAATAGCAGAAACTACGACGCTCAGAAGCTTGCATTCTGTTGCATAAAAACATTGTTGTCACAAAAATGAATAATTTTTCGGATCGAATAATATATTATATTAGATTATTTTATTAAATGTAAATAAAAATTATCCATTGCTCAGGATCAATAATATAAAAATCAACACGCCTTTTCAATGCAACTCATGAAATATTAAACACCCTTCAGCCATCACAGAGCAGTGTCGGGTTTTATTTCATGGAAAATTATTCATATTGAATTTTCTAAGCTGGCTGCATATACAAGGCTGAGTTGGAATTGCACGCTCGTATTCCAGAGACTGAATGTGCAATATATATTCGCCATATTGTTTTTTTAATAGGTCGCGGTTTAATTTCGTTGCCGGCATAAAAGTAGTTATGATAAGGTATACGTAAGTTTATATGAATATTTTATTTTGAAACCGTTCTGAAATCGACGTATATGTCTAACGCTTCGAATACATTATTCATTATAATGACAAGACAACTAAACTATGAATACTTCATGTGAGATTTCAAGCCTCTCACAGCTTTATAAAACACTATATTATTCATCTTGTCGTATTGTGCAAAGTAGACGGGGCATCGGGCTTACTATTGTCTATTGTAACGTTATTTATATTTGCAACTCTGACATTTTTAAACGACCTGATATTAAATTCCTTTTTCGAGCTTTCGCGGAATAGAAGCGCTTTTTTTTCGATATAAACTTTTCTTCACCACACTATCGCCCATTACGCTACATAAATATGAAAATATACGACAATGGTATGAGCATTATCTCGATCTCTATATGTGCAATATTCTCAAAATGTACAGTTTATTTTTATTTACGTAAGCGAAACGGAATTAAAATAATTTGTTTAGCGATTCGAACAAATCCCAAAACGATTTGAAATGATTGAACGGCTTCCTCTAATTAACTTGATCCATTTACCTCCTCCTAAACCAAACATTCGAGTCGAGTGTGTAATCCAAGCAAGTGTGTAATCTAACCCCCCAGAGATCGCAGCCAATGATTGGTTAATTTATTCATCTGAAGTGTTTTGTAATATATATGTATATATATTTATATCTAACACATAATGGCTATGTTTATATCGAGAACGTGGGCACATTAAATTTTCAATAATTTCGTTAGGTATGCTTTTGTCTTCAACACACCCCACTCCTTCGATGTTATTTCAAACTTTATTCATTCTTAAAATGAAATTTATTAGGCTACGTGCTAGCTTTTATTTACAAAATTAATTTAAAAACTTATTCAAGCAACTGAAAGGTGTCGTCTTGTACTAGGAAATAAATTACGTTTTATTTCCACTTTCGCAAAATGATAAACTTTTATTACGTACTAAATTTTTTTAGTTTTATGTTTTATATAAAATAATGGTATGGTTAATTTTATTTTGTAAACAAACGAATCAGAAAATTTTGACTTTTACATAATATCTTCCATTTTTCCGAGTTACTCATGAGTTTTAAATTAAATTAAAGTTGAAAATTTGTTTAAACGATAAATAGTCTTATAGTCAATAATTACCAATCATTATTTGCAACTTATCATCTCTATTAGTGTTTTTTAATACCCAATTTGCCAGATGACTTTTATGTTTTTCCTATATATGTTGCTTACTTCATGAATATAAATATAAAATAATTAGAAAGAAGAAAGTAGTAAATTATAACTTTACATTTAATTTCCTAAGCTCTTTGGGCTACCTAATTTAGACTGAATCATAGTGTGTAACACAATCCAAATGTAGAATCTACAAATCCTAATTTAATATTTAATTATTAAATTTGTTTTCTTTCTTCACTTTAATAAGTAAAAATATATGCTTGGATATTTAACCGATCCGTCGCAGCGGCTCGAAACCATCCGCGTCGTCCGAAGGCGTCTATTTATAATGAAAAATATACCCCAAGTATTTCAAGTCGAAATATTGATGAAATCACCGTCAACATCTTGACGTTTGTTAAAAAAAAATGGTTTATCTTTAGAATAAATAACTAAATAATAATTATTCATGATATGCTTCAATATTTGGTCGGTATTTTGGATTTTTGAACTAATCTATATAACGCGTAACTAACACACCCATCGATATTCCACATTTGGCACATCATAACGGATGTGAACGAGAAAAAACATTGCGCCTGTGGCTACAGAAGTGAATATTACTGTTTTTATTTTTTTCACAATTGCTGACAATAAAGGTCAATGATTATTTATAATATTTATTATTTAGATTTTTTTAGTCAAATACAGAAAGTTTGTGACATGTAGGATTTATATTAAAAGAATTATTCAAGAAAAATTACAACTTAGGGTCCCAAATCGTCACGGCTATGTTAAAAAATGGCGTAGACTTGAGATAATTATTGAAAGGTTAATCAGAATATGACAAAAGATTTCTATTTCTCAGGTGCAACCTTTAAATTTCCATTGCTGATCTTAAAAAAAAAAACACCGACTTGCTGGCAAGATCATAAAAAGTAGCATGCACGTTTTATGTGTTTTGAGTCATTTAGAAAATTTTTTAAAAAACATTTTTATCACAGACGGAATATATTACACATACATTTATTCAAACTCTATCCGCACTTGACTTGCATTTTGCATTTGCACGGTGAATTCAGAATAATAATTTAGCATTTCGTTCAGATTTGAATATGCAAACGGTTTCAAATTACGATCGTAATATTTCATATTTTTAGCGTGTCTCGTGAAATAATAATTCCGGAAAAGCTGAGCGCTTTTATTGCCACTTCACTCTGATGTTATACGACGCCCTCATCTGTCGAGTGTGTGTTTTGTTGTGATCGTTTCTGCATAGTCGATTCCGATTATTTTGCAGGTTGTGCCACTTGCGACCTCGCCGCCACCTAGAACAAACATACACAAATGACTATAAATAGACACGGCGGAAATGGCAATGATGGGCGGAAGTCGCGAAATGTGACGTATGTGATCTGGTTGAGAAAACAATGGTGTAATATATCAGGCGTCGTCGCCGGCTAAGGGCGTCGCCGGACGCGTCATCAATTTTAGATTAACATTTAACATATATTTTATTATTAGATCGTATAATATATTTATGCGATACGTCGAATCACTTCTCATGACCTTTATAATGTATACATTATTCGTGTATTCGTCTGTAAATATATTTTCCATGAACATTAAATTTCGGTAGAATCCTGATTTTCCGAAGTAAAATCAAACGATGTTTTTGAATGCTTTTAGAATACTTTGTATGAAATATGTATAAAAATATTTTCGTTCGCCTTATTTTAAATTATATTATTTTATAGATTTATATTAAAAGATAATTTATACGAAATATACTTATAAATAATTAACTAAATATTTTTAAAAAGTGTCCATAATTTATTGTCAAGGATTTCCATAACTTTTATCTAGTCAAATAATTATATAATTATATTTTTCCTGGAAGATTGGTTATACATCCATGTACTATCTCGTTCCATTTGTTTCATCACTTACTTAACCTATTTCATTAAAAATATCAATTCCGTATTTATATTTCATTGTTATTCATAAAAAGTAAGAAATTTAAATGCATATATTTTATTAAGTTATGTTAAATATATTGTAGAAGAGTTTTCTTTATATTTTTTTAGTATTAAATTAATTTAATTTATTTTACAATTGAACCAATTTCAATTAAGCTAATATTTATTCTAAAAATAAGCGAGCAGGTATATAAAACATTTTATTGATATTTAGATATTTTTGCTTAAATGATATTCTGTATTTGAAATTTAACATTAGGCAAAGCGAAAAGAAATGGCATTTTTTGCTTTGTTACTTTGTTTGGTGTAAACCAGTTTATCACCGGTTATCATTGAGTTAACACGTTGTGGTTGATGTCTTTTTAAAGCTCTGTTAGTAAACTTTCAGATTTTAGATTTTTTTTATTTCTTTTAGCCCATAGTAAATAATGCAACGTTCATAATGTCAATATTTATAGAGACATCTAGAATCCTCGATAGTGCTATATATTGTTTCAAAAGCTTAAAAAAGTGGATGAAAGAATAAAACATCAGGTAAACCTTTTACCAATTTAAAATCACTGCTGGATTCTGATCCACTTAAAATAATCAAAATATTGCCACAAGATCTCGGTTGTCTATAGTCAGTAGTTAAAGATAATTTTAAAAGTTACAGAAAAATAGACCAAGAATTTGGATACCTCGCAAACATTCTCCAACGACCTTAGACCAACAAATAACCATATTTTAATCTTTACCGCCCAGATATGAAACCGATCTGTTTTTTAAGTGGATTTTTGCTTGGGATGAGTAGTGGGGCCTTTATATCGATCTGAGGAAAAAAAACAATGACTTTATTGAATCAGGTACCTGTTTCAATCCCTGGGTCATCATTGCTTAAAAAGATTCTCCTTTTGCATTTTGAGGGAATTTTTGGGAATAATGATTTACTAAAATTTGGTCACACTGTTACAACAGGGGTAAAAAATGATAAGTTTTGGGAAACAATCAAAGATGAATTCCCTAAAATTATAATGGAAGACCAAATGTAGCAAATAATACACAGGATAAAATAATAAACTTAGATTTTGGAGTTCTGCAACATCTACCATATTCACTTGTTGTTACACCATTGGAATATTATCTTTTTAAGTCGATGGAATATTCACTTTGAGATAAAAAAAACAAATGTTGAAGAAATCCAAAGTAATTTGGAGTCGCATTTAAATGAAAAAAAAATAAGCCAGAATTGTACGATAATTTAACAGAATAATATTGTGGACTATTGGTTTAAACTAACTTTTTTTCGCTATAATAAATTGCAATTTCTTTCCGCTTTAGTTAACCGATTCGTCCAGTGGCTCGAAAACAACCGCATCATGCGAAGAGGGCCTCTCAAAGACCCCAAGCAATTCAAGTCAAAATAATAATTAATTTTTCATTAATATTTTGATTTTTTAAAAAAAAAAATGGATTATTCTAAGAATAAAAATAGTTATTCAAGATAATCTTCATAATTTTGTCGATATTTTTTATTTTTCTACTAATCAATACGACGCGTAAATGACATATTATTTTTTTTCGCAATCGCGGACCATAAAGTTCAATGATTATTTATAATATTTATTCTTTTTTAGACAAAAAGTACAAAAAGTTTGGGACATGTAGGATTTACATTAAAAGAGTTATTCGAGAAAAATCAACGAGTCCCAAATAGCACGTCCAAATAGATGGGTAGCCATCGGTATGGCTTGGTTGATATTAAATTAACTTATTTTTAAATTTATTATCATTCTGGAATCTAAATATAATCATATGTTTCAGAAATTTTGTCTTTCAGTCTCGTCTAGCGAGAGTTTGATTAATTTCGTATTAGTCGAGCAATAACTTAACTAAGCTAAATAATCGTTGATATTATAATTTTGCATTATACTCCCGTGAGACGTGTGCTTAATATGAAATGTTACACAACTATAATTAAATAAATTTCATTGATGTTTTCATCGTGCCGCTGAAAGTCGTCGAAGCTTTTTATACACTATTATTATCGATACATGCTATTACTGCGTAATTTTAAACCACAGTGAGCACTTTATATAATCGATCTGAACGCGTAATAAAATGAAATTATGAGGTTTGATATTTTTATTAGGGAATTTTTCCCATTCTTTTCGAATTGGTGAGTTATGCGCTAATTTATCAACGCACGTGATGATACCTCGGGAGCTTTTCAGCTTGAAATATGACGTCGCGTTGATTTATTGACATGAGCCGGAATGGTCAAGTCTTGTACTTCTGGTACTTTGCCGAAAGACGGAAGGTGGGCTTCGGGGCGCCCCCGGAGTTCACCTCTGTTGGAGGTTTGGGGGTTGAGGGGCAATTCTAGGGGCCGAGGGAGGCAGCTCCGACCAACCCTCGCCGAGCAACAGTTAGAGCGCGAACGCCGCCAGGGCAACACACGCGCCCCAATACGCACTGCAACTACGAAAAGTTGTATAATTCAGATTATAGCTTGGATTTTGTAAAATAAACTCCATAAGGCTATGGTGCGATGTGACTTTTAAATAAGCGCGAATTTGAATAATTAGATGTGGAAAACTCTTATTTGCATTCCGGTGTTGACATTCGAATGAGTTTGTGATCGTAGTACTATGTTTGTATTGTCTCCCTAGCGGTATACGGTATTTCAAATATGCGAGGTATGTTCATAGTTATTTTTTTACTTTAATAACATTCATTGGTATACAAAAAATATACAACTCTTTATAAAAATACTTTTAATTGCTTTTCTCTCCTCGTTTTGAAATATGGGATCGGATTTAAGTATTTTTTTTAATCTTTTCATCTGCAATAAATATCAAACGAGAACAAGCAAACAAAAGTTTTTATCTCTTTGGATGTTGCATGGAGATTTAGTAAGGGAATATTTTATTTTTTTAAAGATAATGAGGTCGTTAACGAACCCATTTATGTAAAATATAAATATAAAAAAAAATATTAAGCATTGAACCTAACGTTTATTTATCAATAACAATTTTGTTAAATGCACCTCTAATATTTATTTGACTATTTAAAAAAATTGAAATAATTATTAAATAATAACTTTTTCAGATTCAATTAATCCCAATTTCATAAAATAATGCATTAAAGTCCATTCATAAACATGTAAATACTTCTATGCTTTGTTAAGAAAAGCATTAATACCATTAAGTAGAAGGCAGATTAATCTGTCATTAGTTTTTATAATAATATTTGAATTAAAATGCTATTAATTTTTGTTGGGATATAAATTCAAATTATATTTTAATTTCATTTATATTTTTCTTCAGATCGTTCTTTTAAAAATGCGCTACGGGGGGAATGCGAGGTTTAAATATTTTTCTTATTTATATTTGCATCAATATAAATCATATACATTAAGAACGCATTTTTTATTATGTCTTTATGCCCAAAATGTCGTCAAAAAGTTGTTCTTTTATGATTTTTTCGATCTTCGGGAAAAATGTGTAGTCGGAGAAGGCCATGTCCGCTGAATAAGAAGGCCGAGGCATCGAAACGATGTTGTTTTTGGCTGAAAATTCATTTTTCATTCTTACACAAGCAAAAAATCGCCGAGCACACCAAAGCACTTGAAACCTCTTCGACGGCCAACAATACAACGAGCATCTTAAATGGCTACCAGTGTCAATATTCGCAAGGGACAAGTGTACCGACACATCAAAAAATAATGATGACAATAACAAAAAAATCCGCATTTTTTTTTATCAAATCTTGTATAACAAAATGTATTTAAATCAATTTTATTATTCATTTTATTTTCGGATCCTTTTACGGGTACATTTTCATTCTAAAGAATACATTTTTGTTAATCGAGTTTTGCATTCATTTAATTTAAATCTTACTTGTCATAAAAATATATGTACTGTCGTCAGCTCGGTTTCGTTTTCTCAAAAAATAACGACCCACTTCAGAAGAAGGGCTTTGAAAGGACAAAAAAAAAATTGGTCGTGCGTAAAGCACCGTGTCCCTTTTCCGGTCCTAATTTATGTATGCATCGTGACGCATTATCCCGTTCCCTTCGCAATTCCTGGACTTTTCAAAAGAAGTTAAATTATCAAACTTTTCTCATATAATTTTGGGTAATAGCCCGGACCCCGATACGAATCTTCGGCAACTAAGTGCGTAATTTTCGAAAATTTTACATTATTAATATCGCGTTCGTGATACGCCTTATTCTCTCTGATTTATTTGCGACGAAAAAAATAGCATTATCTGGCTGGGTGTGGCCGTGTGACCCTTTTAGGCTATTACTGCAGTCTTTGTGACCAATGTATTCTTAACCATTTCACTTATCTAAAAATAACGTCCATTTTGGCGGAGGGGCTTTTACGTCGCACAGCAAGACAGTCAATTAATTTGAGAGACGGGAAATTTTATTAATTTTTCAAGGACACGTTGAATTCATTTTTCGACTAGAAACATCTCGTGGATTTAAGATATTTATTTTTTGTGATATATTTCATATTGCTTATATTGTCTTTGTTTGCTTTGGTACACTGCAGATTTATGGAGACAGATTTTTAATAAGCCGGCTTATATCTTAGATATATAATAATATAATAAAAATGTGCAAATAAAGGCTCTTGAAATATATAATGCAATAAATATTAAATATTTATATTTTCACGCGTATTCACACGATTATTTGCATATTAATGAACCACATGCGGCTTAATAATGTCATATATGTCAATGCTGAATATTTTTAAAAAAAATAGAATATACTATATGGCATAAAATTGTCTATTTGAATTTAAATCCATCAAATTTAAAAGGATTCTTAAAATTTGAAGGATTTTATTAATGCATTATGTTATCAGAAGAAGATTTTTTTTTATTTTAAATTACTTTATGCAATTTAAATATTTTTAAAAGGGTTTATTTATTAGGATTTGTTAATAACTCTGGTTTATTTAAATATTTTTATATCATTTAAATTGTCTGAAATATTTTCTATTTTCTATTTATTGTGTGTATTTAATGCATTATTCGATCGCACGAAAACGTCCCTAGAGATAGATGCTTAAGTACGGATTCTTAGGCATCTTTCCTTGCACAATATAATTAGAACCGGTCTTAAGTAGAGGCTTATTGTTTCCTTAAACATAATTTACTTTTCGCTTTCCCACAATTACTACTTTATTGAATGTTAAATTTATCTGAGTTTATTTGCTGAAAAAAAACCCAAGATCAATACAACATTTTACTATATTATTATTTAAATATGGCATTTGCTATTTGTCGACCGTAAAGATACTTGATTTCTCTCCTATTATTTCATTTTATTTAGTTATTGGGGTTTTTTCGGCGAGACCCACTTCGCATCCATCGTTAGACTGTCCCTATGGACAACAATGTCCCCTTATTTTTAACTCATCTCTAATACCCTTTACAGAAATGGGTTGTTTATTTTTCCAAGTGAGATTATTTTTCGGTCAGATTTATGGGCACCTTTCCATTTAGAATTACTCAAGCAGCAATGAGTGGAAAATGTCTTCGCTCTTTTGGAGATTTTCCAAGCTTTTGTTGAGAAAGTTTTTTTTAAATATGATTATTTATTTTATTACCGCTTTTTTGTTATTAGGTTTTGATATCGATCTCATTTATAAAAAAAATCTTTATCTTATTTATTAATTTAATGTATAACATTTCTTTTTAATTTTAACAGGAAGAAAATTTCAGAAATCATAGTATCTCTCGGAGTTAGAATCAATGCGAATAGATAAAATTCTTCACAATGAATATGGTATTTTCTGCATAACTTCAGAATAAAATATTGAAAATTCGATATGTTTGAATTGCGCGCTCTGACGATTCACGCCCGCACATCTTTTCCGGTCCGTATTATTATAGAATTTGCGACAAAGAAAAACCCGTCCAATTATATTTTGGAAATTGTCTCAATCACGTCGTGTGTTTCGTTTCTATCCATTCGAATACATTATCATTTTTCGTCTCTTCCCCCCCTGCTCCATTGTTTGACACATTCCAGAGCGTAATGGCGCGCGAATTTCGTTTTATTCCCGCGCGCGGTTTCTCTTCAATTTCGCAAAAAGCGCAAACGTGCAAAATAAAAAAATAAAAACGAGCTTTCGATATATATTTGTGAGTTCACTTTTCGATTGGTCGCATATTTGCACGAAAATATTTGCTACATATAAATAACTTGTCCCCTGCCACTAGAAACTTATTCAATAAACTGAAAATGTCAAACGAACTCGGCGGCTTTGGCCGATACGGGAATTTTATCGAAAAATCTCAAGTATTGTTCAAATCAACGAAGTTGTGGAATATTTCGAAAATATGAAAATCAACTGAAAAACGCAAAAAAATTTAATCTTACTACCATTTTAGGTATTTTAATTATCATTCTTATTTTTATATTAAATTCGTATTAACATGATATACACTCGGATCTCGTATAACACGCTACTTCACAACATATTCGTCTATAATACACTATTAAAAAAATAATTGATGATATAAGAGAATTTAACAGCCCCAAGGCTAGCAAAAAAATGGGTAGAAGTTGTTTCTGCATCTGTCAAAAAATAAAACAATCCAATTTAAATGCGTGTTGGAAAAAGTTGTGATCAGAAGTCGTCACTGGAAAAAAATTGTACCGCCAATGGAGAGGACTGGGCTTTTAATCGATATGTCACGGCGGCACGAAAATAACCAGTTCGTCCGAAGGGGGTTTATTTATAATGGAAAATAAACCCAAGCATTTCAAGTCAAGTTCAATGAGATCTTCATAAAAAAATGATTATACTAAGAACAAAAATAGTTTTTCATGATATGCTTCAAAATTTGGTCGACATTTTAGATTTTTTTCTACTCACATCGCACGTTTCACTCGCAATCTGCAAATCGTACCGCTTGCGAGCGAGAAAAAATATTGCGCTAGCGTAGCAACCGAACAGAATATTGTTGTTTTTATTTTTTTTCGCAATTGCAGACAATAAAGGTCATGGATTATTTATAATAATTCAATTTTAGAAAAGAATAAAAATAGTTTGTAAGAGTCTTTTCATATTGGAAATATAAAACTGATCTAAAAAAGAGTATATTTTTTATATTGTTTATAGCTCCATATTTTTTGGATCGCACATACTAATTTTGCATAAATTTCAAACCTCATATAACACGGATTTGTCCCACATCACGTTTTGTGGAACCATAGGACCGTGTTATACTAGTGTAAATATATATATTTTAATTGTTATTATTTAGTGGCATAGATATTATATTAAGCTTAATCGATACGCGTGGTTATAGCCGTCTGTGGCATGTCAGGAATGTTCGCTATACGCAAATATAGACGTTTATGGCATCTGAGTGGTTTATATTCCAAAAATATCATTGTTGAATTTGCGCTGTCTTATCTTATCAAATACATTTGATCTTTTCGCCGGGTATTAAATTGTTTATCCCATTAGTGGCCATTATAAATCAGTTACCATTATTCACGTATGAGGTAACACCAAAGAGCAGACTCATAAAAATGGCGTTCATACTCTTAAACCTAAATACGAGAGGAAAAATAAAATAAAAGTAGTGAATATTCTCGGCATTATAAAAAAAAACAAAAAAATGTCGCGGCTTTTTATTTTTAGCATGTGAAAAATATGTTTTGTACGCAAAAAGTTTCATACTTAAATCGTTGTTTTGCGAAAAGTTTTAAAATCATTTATGTATATATGTATACTGAAAATTTGAAGCGTTTTCATTTAAATATCATCAGTATATATTGCAAAATCTGAAATGTTTTATTAAATATAATTTAAAACCAGCGTTGAAATTATGTAGCTTTATTGAAAACGCATATAGCTGTATTTATAAAATTTTATTTGCGCCTTCGTCCTTTGATATGTTTTAATTATGCAATTATTTCGATCTGGATGCAATTAGTCAAATGAAAATAATTTTCCATTGCATGTTTATTTTTTGTTATATAATTGGCATAACGTAAATTAAACTCAGCGAAATGAATAATATTCGAGAGCAAAATGTGAAGCATTTAATTTACTTTAATTGTATATGAAAAAATATATAACTTTAATGCACAGTTGTCGCTAAAATTTTTCAATAACGTTGAAGGTAAAAACAGTAGCTCGAACAAATGTCGCCATGAAGAAACACGGAAATTAAAACGTCACTCTTATAATTTTCATTTATCAAACAAAACGTACCCGCGACGATACAGTCACTGGAGTTTAATTAATCATTTATAACTTTCGGTTCTAATTTGACAAAGAATTGTTTCATGCGTTCGGGCCTGAAACTTTTCAGCTATACAAATTAGCCGCTTAATTAGCGTTCATTCGGCTCGAAAAGATAGCACTAATGTTACAAAAGGTAAAATTCCGACCCCAACAAAAAAATGTTCAGCTCAATGACATAAAATATACATGAAAAAAGTATTCGCATTAATTCGTCAGGTGTCTGAAAAAAAAATAATTTAAAAAACGAACGACTGACTAAAATATATTTTCACCTGAAAATATTGGAGATAATAGATCGACGTGGACAAACTTAATGACCCAATTTATAAACATATACCTATCTATTGTTTCACTTTTGATTCATTGCGAAAATTGATGCCCTTCATTTTCAGCGTGGACGTAAAAAATTGCTATCGATTTACGGCCATTCGTTTAATGAAGTACATGATATATCTGTACATGTATATCCAGGCTTTGATCGTGGCTGATACATCAAAGGATATACGTGCACCTACATATACACGCTTTATTACAATCGTCTCCTTTGTAATTAGCGAAGACGTAATAATGTCGTTTCTTAATAGCTCCAATGGCTGTTGACCTCGTTTCTGGGTCGTTAAGTCTAAATAAATACGGAATGATGCGAAAAAAAATCAAGGAGCTAGTGACATTAGCAGAGAATTACGTAGAACAAAATAATTGTATGTGGCGTACATTATCCACTTTGGTTTTGGCTGTTTAATCTGTCGCTTTTTCGTGTAGCTTAGATTTCCGGATTCAAGTTGGAGTTATTTATTGGTGTTGGACACTTTTATCATTTTTTTTTGGCTTTTTCCAGTGATGTATTATTAATATGTTCTGTGACAAACGAGTATGCCATTACATAAAGTGGGTTTTATTTTTTTTCTGGAAATCATCGCAGTGCTCTAGTGAACGATTCGCAATAATTGCATTCGTGATCAAACACAAATGGCACGGATATGTTCAGAGATTGACTCGTTAGGGTCGTTTTTGTCGGACGGAAAGTATTTTCAGTTTCAATATTGATATATATATTTTTCTTCTTTCTCTCTTTATATTACAATTTAAATATCAAAAGGTCAGCCCACAATGCTAATTCATTTTGCTCCAAATCAATTTCCAATTATTTATCAATTTAAAAATGAATCACTCCGGCGAACGTGTTTTACCGCAATTTCCCGGCTTTTTATTATTTGTCCTTGTTTGAAACGGATGTAAAATTAAAATCACCACAACGTGGAAAAAGTTCCGAAAGGATTTAATAAAACCGTATGAAAACATTTTGTATAAATATTTATTTATTAAAATAATACGAGCTACGGTTGATCCAATGTAACGTGTACGGCAATGCGGGGAAATATATTAAATCCACTTTTTACCCATTTTTTGTTTTATTTTATATTTATATATATTTAAAAGGTATCATGTTTATATGAATACATATATTTAATTATATTTTCTAGCGCAGTTCGGAATAAATTCTAAAGAATATAACGCGAAAAACTTATTCTAACATTAATAAAATCGTATTTTTTTAATAATTATACAATTTTAAATGAATTTTTCTAGACAATTATGTTTATTGTTAGATTTTTTAGTGAAATTTAATTATTAAATGCTGTAGAATTTTTTAGTTTGTCAGATACATGGATAAGAGTGACGTGTTCCATTTAATTGCTGGCATTCATGGCCGTCTTTGGTTTAAATCCCCTAGCTATTTTCTCATTTTTCTGAATGTAGGTCCATTGTGGTATTTCTTTCCAATTCCAGCTTGTTTCATCAGTGTTGAATACTTGGCTTGTTATAATGCCACACATTCAACAGATTGTTAAAAATCCTTGACATATATAAATAATATTTTATACAATTCTGAAGAAAAGTCTGCTCAAATCGGTCGCTACGGAAATAAATAAAGCAAAGCTATGTCAGCAAGCTAATTAAGATTGCTAATGAGTCGTGCAATTACCGCAAAAGGGTTAACTGCCGATTTCGTATTTTTTCCTCCACAGAATCCGGCCGTAATGATATTGCGTTCGGTCTCTAAGCACTACGTAAATCCAATTTTCCGAAATTTATAATGTAGAATAGATACAATTGAATAAACGTTACTCCTGTGGCTTTCACATGAAATCCGTTTATGTAGACCTGAGGTGGCTTTTCTAAAAAAAAAAAATACCAAGCGAACAGACTCTAAATTGAATTTAACATTCTTCTTTTCTGTGACAAACTCGAGATTAAAAAAAAGACGTTTGCGTAGTATGGCGGTGGCGATATCCGCTTCTTTGCATATTTTAGTGAATTTCGTGTAATATGCCACCGGTTGATTAAAAAGGCCCGAACAAAATGGCCATAATTTTTCACTTTGTCAATTTTTTACTTCTTGTTTTAATAAATTTATGTGCAGACCTCTCTCTTCAGTGTTTTAGTTTTTAATCAATATTATATTCTAAAAAAAAATAATCCCGAGTAGCTTAAGTGGGGTACGCCTAAATTTTTTCATATATTGATTGTAATTTTTTTATATTAAATATTAAAAAGTATTAAAAATATGCATAGTCTTGATCGATACAAATGCCCGTAGATAGATTTTATTATATGAAAACGTTATTCTTACTCCTTAGTATTTTTTTTACAATTCTACTTTTCAGTATTCTATTGCTGATGCTTTTTCCTTTATAAGCATATAAGATATACACGTATGAGACATTATTGATATCGACAAATGACCGAAACGGTAGATATGTGTAAAAATAAAAAAAACTTATTAAACTAGCTGACTAAAATACCAGCGATTCTTTCAATAATATATCAGATATTTGAGGAAAATATACATTTACATATGTTCGGTATATATTAATATAATATAAGCCAAGAACAATTAGAATGACTAAAAGATGTTGTCATAAAATATATGAAAAGCTTGTTATCTCTACTGAATATTGATAATTGTCGAAAAAGAACGTGATGAACTAGCAAATGCACACGTTTCTATCCCGAAGTAGATCGATATTCTGAAAAAAATGTCTAAGTTTCTATATAAAGATTTTACTTGGTACATATCTAGAATGAACGCCTAGATACAAAAACGAAAACAGTTTGTCTTTCGCAACTGCGATGCAATATTTAGATCAGTGGTTCTTAATCCTGTTGGAGGTAATGAACCCCACCAGTTTCATATGCGCGTTCAACGAACCCTTATATCATACGTCGTATCATTTTTTATAATATCGTACAATAAGTCGGGTGTGTGTTTTGATCTCCGCCGAACCCGGGAGACTGACTCACCGAACCCCTGGGGTTCGATCGAACACAGGTTAAGAACCACTGATTTAGAACGTAGAATAATCTACGGACAACGTTTTTATTTACCCAAAAAAATATACGTTCAATCTTCCATCTCGTCAGTTATTAAACAATCACGCAAATCGATAAGATCGCTTTAAAAAATCTTATTTACTGTAATTTGTTAAATATTCATATTAATAAATAAAGAAATGTCAATATATCGGCTCTGGAGTATTTAAAGGGGTTAATGGTTAAAAGCCTTAATAAATAGTTCGCACAGTATTACATTTCTATTAAGTCGTTCTGCCTTTCAAGATTAGGATTTAGCTTCCTTTACTAGCATCTTTCAACGCGGCCTCGTGACAAACTTTGTCTTGTCCTGGATCAATCTTCTTTGATGGAGTATATTATCCTTTCCGGCGTCCACCTGTTTATCTTCAGTTCTTCTTCATTTACCTGCCTATCTTAGTTAATTGAGATCTATTATAATCTTATTCCCAGTTAAATTAGTGTTTGTTAGAAATTCTTATTGTTAGCCATCGCTTTATATTTTATAATATCATTTTGATTGCATTATTTAATTATTAAACAATAACTTCTTATTGTATATTATCGAAGCTCTCGTTTTTGAGTTAAAACGCTTTTTGATTTATATATTACAATTTATTCTGATATTAAAAAGTTACTAATTCGCCGTTTGCGTATTTTTTAAAATTTATTTAAATTTTCTTTGTTGATATTTCTATTATAATAACAAATAATAAAGTGACGCAAAGTTTGTCGGCGCTCATGCATGGGTACTTGGCAATGTTTTTGAATTATAACAAGGATTTGACTTGAGAATCCGAGCGAGATGCTTATTAAAACTTTCTAGGCGGCAATTTCGCTCCGAATGCATATTTTAATATTTGCAATTCCTCATACACACACTTTGGCGACGCGATGCAAGAGATACAATTATGAAATACAGTGTTGTCGATACAAGAGTAGCCTCCATTCGAAGACAGGGGCGTCGAGGAAGTTGGTGTTTAACTTTCTGTTTGAAAGCACGCACATCTAACATGTCGGGAACTTTTGACATTTATTGTCGTACCCACTGGTCCTAACTCTATTTATATAAAATATAGTTGGGGAATAATATGCTTGAATTGATTCTGAAAGACATTCAGTTTCGATTTTTTTAAACGTAAACTTCCTATCTAAAATAATTACGATTATATATTAAAATATATTTTATGTAGGATATATATTAGTATAATTAAAAAATAGGAGTAATGGGCATTCTCCCCGAGGTTTAATCCGAATAAATGTGACGGGCGCTCTTATTTCACATCACTGATGACTGCCGCCATTTGTATTGCGGCCTAGACCAATTTATCGGAGTCACGAAAAGTAAAAGTGGCTATAATAAGCGCAAGACTGACTGTATAATTCAGACCTCCGGCAGGTCTCTCTGTGGGCGACCTTAACTGAGACAAACGGGCCTGCCCTGATGAGGGAACACCTCCTCGGGGACCCTCTGTGTCTTCGAATTTACGACCGGTGGCTCTATTAACAGAACAATGTACGCAAATTGTCGAGCTGCAGACTCTGCATAACAATATGCCATAATTGAATAGTCCGCATAAATATATCAAAGATAAAACATTAGTATTATAAGCCGCTAAATATGCTTTTTTTATTTTTCGCATTTTAATTGGTTTAATTTGATCGTGTATATTTTAGTGGCTCGATCGTAGTAAAAAAAACTTTGCTGAAATCAAAAGAACGGATCGGACTAAAGTTGGTCAAGCGTGCTAGAGTAAAAACTTTTTCACAAAAAGTTCACTCAATCCTCTTCGGATCATGTTAAAGGCATTTATCTTCTCGAACCAAATTGTTCTAGAATTGTCCAAGCAATCATACAATCTATTATATCATTAATTTAGATTTCGGTCTAGATTTGAATGATTTATATATGTTTTTTTTTATATTGATTTTCATAAAATGAATATTTACGTTGTTTTTTATTTCAATAATTATTGCATTCAATCCGACCCTTTTCCGTTTTTTTTAGACCGAAGAAGGTCTCGCACCGACACCGGAACCGTACACCCCAATCCAATTATTTTTTCCAGGTCAAATTATTCATGAACCTGAAATTGATGAAATTCAGGCGTGGTCAATACGAAATTGAATCCTCGCTTTCCACAGCCCGGATATTGACCATTAACTTACAATTTCCGCCATTTTGAAAAACACACTATCTATCCCGGGGTTAAATAAATCATCCCCGTTTATACACTCGGGTATTAGACCGGGTGTGTGACTTTTTATTTATTTACTATATTATTATAAACATAAGCCTGAATGGAGTCTAGAGTCTAGACATTAGAACGTCTGCGGAATGTTAATGCGGACCAAATCCATTATCTTGTCTACTGGGCATGGCCGATTTATTATAATAATAATTTCAAGCTTGGATGATGATAATCCAATTTGTTATGAATAATGCATATTTTGAGCTTGTTAAATTTAAAAATAGTCACGAAAACATGTTTATACATTTGATATTATATTTATAAAAAATAATCTAAGAACACTTTAAATTTTGATCGACGAGCTGAATATGATCATATTTTATTATCCGCGACATACGAATATATGCTATTAGTTAGTAATTGTTTATTGACAGAAATAGAAGAATAAATATACCACCCTTCATTGGGAATTTTTTGAAGTACTTTTCATCATCAAAAAATGTTAAAAATTGATAGTCTTTGCTTTGCGGTTTAGTTATTTCTAAGACAACTAACGATGATTAATTCTAAATCATTCCAAGTTCCTTCGCAAGTTTTTAATGCTAAAGATAAATTAAAGGTAAAATCTATTGTTCCAATACAATATGATTTTCAGTATGATTTCATACATAAAATGAATTGAATAAATAATAATATGGCCAATTAAGATCGTTATCTTGGAGATTTACATCTATATTTAGCTTTACCATATGAAAATACATTTTCTGAGAATAAATATATAAAATCAAATATAGAACAGCATCAATAGATGTAACATTTGCATATATTTTAATGATACAACTTCAAGTTTGAGTCTCAATTTGTTGTAATGATATCTGCAAAAAGCAATTCCTCTTGTCAGTAAAACGTTATATTAAATATATGCATTTTATTAGTGTTATATAACTACATAATAAATAACTTTGAAATTGCTTTTTGGCATAAAATATTAACAATGTTACTTTTTACATCTCCTGATATATTACGTGACGGAGTGAGATCTTACCGATTTAATAAAGTTTTGATTAAAAGCACTTCACAACATTTCGATAATTACTATAAAGGAATAGATTGAAAAACTAAATCATGGCAAAAAGCCTAAAATGTGTTTTTTAATTTATATAAAATTATTTTTATAAATTTCATCACACTTTCATACAACACTTTCTTGTTTATTATTTATTTTATACGTGTCAACTTTTTCCACACACAAACGCCGATACGTGCCTCGTGCTAAAATATTCATCTGTGCCCTCGATTCCATCAATTCTATGACATTTTCTAAATTGCACAGCGGCTCTATTCCCTTGGGAATGTTAGAAAATAAATTTAAACGCCATTTTTTATACATTGATAATATAGATTGCTTGTCACGGGGCCAAACGAAGACAAATGACTTTATAATTTCAACAATGCATATCTCAGAAAATTTCAACAAAATTGAATGATAACATTTAGAAAAGGGCACTCTGCGCGTGTTGTCGCAGCTTAATTACATTGCGAAAATCGATGTATTGATTATTGATTCGAACGTATAGAGTCGTATCAGGCAAAGCTATATCCGAATCAATGAGTCGAGGCGTGGAAAATTATTTCCCGACGTGAAGTCTGTACGGGAAGAAGCCGCTTTGTAATGCCGGACGATTGAAAATTTCAATTTAGCAGATTGTGCTGAACACTCTGTGAATAGCAAAATGTTCAGGTGTATGATATTATTGCACGGAACGTTTAATCAAAACCCCGACAGGATGAAACAGGATAGTGGAATAATTTCTGCCGGATGATATTTGCATGACAACGTAAACGCCAATATTATTATTTCATTAAATTGGCATTGAAATGAAAAAATATATTTCGGCCGCTTTATGCAAATTCCTTGCTCTCCAATTAGAAAATATTTTTTTATGAAAATGTACATAAATTAATTTATAATTTCGCTTTCCGGCATCATGCGGATTTACTGAACGTAGAAAATTAACGGAAAATATGATGCATCAAAAAATATTCTTAGGAAAACTTGATAGTTTTTAATTAAAATAACCATGAAACTGCAAATTTTTGTGATAATCTCTCTTTGGACTTTTTTAGAGAGAATTTTCTGTTTCATCCCTATTAAATAATGTCGTTAAAATTTAAATCATCAGATTAACATCGCTTAAATCACAATTAACATAACATCTCTTCTGTAATTCATACTGTCCATTAATTTCAATAAAATATTTTTGTTACGTTTTGTTCAAATTGTTTTGTTCTTGATTGAAAAAGTATCATATAATGACTGACATGTTCTTAAAAAGTTTTTTGCTTAAATATGTGATTCTTTACAATAACATTAAAATTTATAATACAAAAATAGGACACTGGGCAAAACAAGTTACTTGTGAATGATAATTAATGGTTTTCCGTGATATTCGTAATGAATTTATTTAATGGTTATTGATCTGCACCAGGGAGTTTCTTCATCGACCCCCTTACATGTTTCTCTATAATATATAATAGTTTTATTAAACATTTTTTTTAAATTTATGGTTTATTAAAAAATGATTTTCGTGTTTGATGCTTTTCCATAATATTTTTTTATGTTAGGAACATTAGTTAATCGTAAATCACTACGTTTTGTAATATTTAGTCGATTTCAAGTTTCTCTTAATAAATTGATAACGTGATTAAATCCTGCTTCAACCATGTAAGAGTTAGGAAAAACTGAAAATAATAGTTTGTTCATATGGATTAATTTGACATTTTTTGTTGAATATCTTTACAATATCTTTGTTGAATATATTGTTATATATTGAGCTATTAAATATATTATCCATTTACTACTCATGTAGTTAAATGAAATAATTAAACCCAAAGGCTGAAAGCAATATAATATTTCATATAAAATAGTCAAGAAATCAACGTTATAATCACAATCGCTTAAAATACTGCTAAACTGTTATATTATATTAATTGAAAAGCATTCGTTAGTTTCCCCCGAGAATTGCCTGTACGTAAACAACGTATATGGAAAATTATTATGTTTTCCTTCTGTACATGGACTGAATTCAACTGCAAACATTGGTTCCTGAAGATGCAATCAATTGAGTGTAGTTGAATTATAGATTTTCTGTTATTATTATTTTTTTAATATAAATATTTATTATACACATAAATTTATATTTATATGAAAAATATTTGCACAAGGATGAAGGATATATTTCTAATACAACAGTGTTCGGATTTTTGGATGGAAAATCGCTATGAGCGTACGTCATACCCCCTTCCATAAATAACGCTATGCGATGAGAGCTAGGCACACTACAGCATACGGATGAATATTTTATGGATGCCGCGAGTACCTCATTTATTCAACCAATATCCGTACATTATACGACATATTTTCTATAGATGTCCAATATCCTTGATAATCTTCACATTTGATGGTTGGAAAACTCCAAAGACCGTCGGAATTGTTCCCCTGTAATAAATATGTGAAGCGTGCAAGCGGCCCCAATCAGGGGCGAGGGGGGTTGTTTCCGTCGGATTTAACTTCCGAGCAGTCCGTCCAATCGGCGCTCACATCCGGACACTATTTGACCGGACACGCGGCCAATGCAAATTGCATTTCTGTGTTCGCAGCCGGAAAAGCGTTCGCCGAGGCGTTGAAATAAAAGCGCAGTTCGCAATTTTAATTTCGGATCCGGAAAATTGGGCCGTAATTGTTTATGGCTGTTGTGCCAATACCCCAATTAAGATCGCACCCCGAGTGCGGTCTGATTGTGTATGAGAAATTATTAGAAGGGCCCGGGCTAATTAGTACGCCGTGCCATTACTCGAGGGCCAAACAAATACATACATTTCCTGAGTGCGTAAGTACATAGCTGTGCCAGTAATTAACTTTGTTCTTTTCGTTCGACGAATAATAAGGCCAGTGCTTTATAGTCGAAATTTCATTAGCTGACAAAAGGTGTGATCTGTTTGCTTCATCATTCTTTCTTACGAGTTTCAAATTAGTTTCCGCGGCACAAAAGAAGACACCAGATAAGGTTATGTCGGGTGACAAAGTAGACCTAGGACGAGCACACTCCATACCCGCGGGAGCTTTGCATACCTTTTAATTTATTTAGCTTCCTCTGAGCTTTTCATTCCTCTTCGCTTCCACTTCTTTTGTTAGAGGATTGAAAAAAAACTCGGCGAAAATACGTCCTGTTACAATTCCGCTTATCTGCTAGTTTAAGCAGTGCATTTGCATGTAAATTGAACATTAATTATAATTTAAACAATTTATTTGTATATTTTTTTAAATAATTCATAACCGCAATTTATTTATTCAGAGAGAATAATTAGAAATAAGGAAAGTTTATTTAAACACAGCTTTTAAACAAAGACAGTCATGATTAATAAACATAAAATTATGATTATTTTGCATAGTATTTGCATTATATTATAATTATCGTCTTCAATCTACGCCATTAATTATCAAACTGAATGATATATGAATATCATCAAATTGTTGTTTGCTTTGATTTTTCTTGAAAATATTGTAAGCCCCAATCCGTTATTCCGCATACACTTGTAGGAAAAGTCAAAATCGATTAGGTATTGAATAAAGAATTTGGGTGGCACGTGAATTGTCTTTAACGGTTTAGAACAACGGATAGTTAAGGAATGTTACTAGGGACGACAAGTAGACCCTAAACACCAATCTAAGATGTATAAATTATGATTTTCATCGAATGGGGTTTTTGTATTAACCCCTGAGCTATCATTGCCTGAAAAAAGTTTTCCATTTATATTTGGTGGATGTTTCGGGAATAATATCACCATGAATAACTAAAACATTGTTACAAAAGAAGTATATTATGCCCAATTATTAAAATGAAGAGAGGTACTGCTTATAAAACACTGAAAGAATTGCGCAGGACAAAAAAGGAGAGTTGGATTTAGTATTTCTGAAACATCAACAAATGTTTGACAAGTCCAATCACCATATTTTAATAAAACAATCGCCAAATTTTACGAAAGAGGCAATAAAAACTGCCTATTCTGTAGAGGAATATTGAAAGGGATGTCGACGAAAATTATTTAACTGAACAACATTTTTTGTGTAAATAAACTTTTTATCGCAATAATAAAAAGTCATTTCTTTCCGCTCTAGAAATTTGTTCAGATTATTCATTAGCTATGATAGAAAACAGGCTATCGACTTATCACTGGATTTTATCATCATACAATTTCAAATTAATTTAGTTTTATTCTAGAAATTATTATCTTAAAAGTAATTTAAAAAAAATATATTGCTATATTTTCATTCTCCTGATTTGATTAGTAGGGCTCACTATTAATTATATCAATATTTTTATAAGAATCCTTTACTGGGTATTTTTATCTGTTCATATAAAGCTTCTATATAGACAAAAAATATAGGAAGCGGTCCTTTGCACACCGTACTCAAAAAAAAAAATTCAAACTTGTTTAGATAAAGAAATAATATTTCGCGCATCTATTATATACACCCAGGCCTCGTATAACACGGTTTTATACAACACGGTTTTACATAACACGGCATTATTAATTGTGAAGTATTTTTGTATAACACGCTTTATATAACACGGTTTCAGAAAAAAACAATAATTAAAAATGAATTAACATGCTCCATCACAAATCATACTGAAGATGTCGAGACTTCTGTCAATTTCTGCTTGTGTTGCTCTATTTATCAGGTGAATTTTCTGATAGTAGGGATGGTTTTGAAAATTTTAAGAAGCGATTCTTACTACATAATATAAAAACTCCTGGAGAAATTGCGTCGGCCGATATAGAATCTGCAAAAAAGTTATTCCTGAATTCGCCGAAATTATAAAAAATAAATGCTACACACCAGACAAGATATTCAAAGCGAACGAAACGGGATTATTATTATTTTTTCCTTATTTATTCTTATTTTTTCTTATATTTTTCTTGTTTTTTACTTATTTTTTCCTTATATATTCTTATTTTATTATTATTTATTCTTATATTTTCTTATTTCTTCTTATTGATTCTTATTTTTTTCTTATTTTTTCTTATTTTATTATTATTTTTTCTTATATTTTTCTTGTTTTTTCTTATTTCTTCTTATTTTTTCTTATTTTTTCTTATATTTTTCTTATTTCTTCTTATTGATTCTTATTTTTTCTTATTTTATTATTATTTATTATTATTTTTTTCTTATATATTCTTATTGTTTTCTTATTTTATTATTATTTATTCTTATGTTTTCTTATTTTTACTTATTTATTCTTATTTTATCTTGTGTACTTTACCTAACCTAACCTATCCTAACCTAACCTAGCCTAACCTAGCCTAGCCTAGCCTAACCTAACCTAACCTAACCTAACCTAACCTAACCTAACCTAACCTAACCTAACCTAACCTAACCTAACCTAACCCAACCCAACCCAACCTAACCCAACCTAGCCCAACCTAACCTAACCTAACCTAACCTAACCTTAAGTGGAAGTAGTACCTGCTGAAAATGTTGTATCACCAATAGAAGTTGAATACCAAGAGACAATTAACATTTGTTGTGGTGTTGGTGGAGAAGGATTTGATGATATGGATATTCAAGATATCGAAGACATATTGGAGGATCGCATCGTTGAATGAAGAAGGATTGCTAAAATGTTGGCTGGAGCTCTACGACAATTAATGACTCGGAAAGCAGTTGCAGCGCTAGACCAAAATTTAATACAAAAAAATGACGGTTTGGGATTGTCTGATACATTAGAACATTTTTTTATAGAAAATGATCCTATACCGGAAAGAAGTTTGAAGTTCAAGAGGGAATTCCAACAGATTTGGCCCCTTATAACGATTTATACGCTAAAAGCAGACAATTGCTTATTACGAATTTTAAAGGTTAAATCCAAAAAATAACCCAATCCTCTGACAATGAAAACCCACAACCAATCTCGAAAAATAGTCGAACATATGGAATTGTAAGTGATAGCGATGTTGAATGACTGATTTATAATATGTTGTTAATGTTTTTTTTTAAAAATACGTAAATATATATTTTTTATTTTGTTGATTGAAAAAAAATAAGGCTATAATTAAATTACGTTATTTTTTTAAACGCTAATCCTAATTTTATATGAATTTCAAACCTCGTATAACATGGATTCGTATTACACGGTGTTTTTGTGGAACCATATAACCGTGTTATACGAGGCCTAGGTGTATTTTTAAAACCGCATCCTAACTTTTCCGGTCACAGAGTGTTAGGCGCCGCGAACGCGACTTTAATTTTCGGCATCATTTACATTAATTAGGCGTCGAAAATTAAATAATAATTAATTAATACCGAAACAGCGTGCGGTTGATAGTATGATAAATGTACGAAATTATTTCGCATAATATTACACATAAATTACGGAGTTTAAAATAAAGTTTCCGTCGAGTCGCTTCAGTTGAATAGTGAAATTTCGACAAACTAAGATAGAGATGTTTAAAATTCAAGAAATATTTACGTAAACACAGATACACGTTGGCGGTATTCCGAATAAATTACATTAGCTCATAACTAAAAGCGATGATAAAAAATTCGTATTTTTCTTCTGGACATATGATAGAATTTTTTTCAGTTCTCGAAATAGGTCATAACAAGCAATGGCGCGGTTTGTTTTTATTGTGTTCTTATGATGTATGCCGTTCACGTGACCATGTTAACAATGCCCTCATGTAATATTGTCGTCGTCAGTTTGCCTCCTTTTTTTCAATGTTTATTATCAGATTGTAAGGAGCACGACCACGATCTTCGGCGGCGGGGTACGCCCATAAATCTAGCTCACGTTTTCTGGCGGACGCCTAATGTCAACCACTCTACCGAAACATTACACAACATATTACGTTTATATACACACCATAATATGGTTTAGTTTAATGTTTAGAACATTTTAGTAATTAGACGCTACGTTTCATTATCGTTCATCATGTTTTCGACGCCCTACCTCACTCTACTTCTCACACACTACAGTAATTTGTTAACACTTAGTACCACTGCTTCGAATGCTGAATTTTAATTACATACCAAAAATATGCGTTCCGGCATAGTTTATAGCTACGATCTATTTTAGATGATTTTAATAGTTCAATTTTATCATTTTAAACGTAAACAATTACATATCCACTAAGAATATAATAATATACATATTTTTACTTTATTTGCAGTGATTATTAAAATTATATGTCTCAGGCGACATTCGAGTATAAAGGTTTAATATTTAATACGTTTATTTGTATTATTAACATAATTTTGTAATAAGATTTATTATTTTATTTAATAACGTCTGCATTTATGGTCTTTTATGAACAGTTGACACGTGCCGTGAGAACTGAGTCAGCGTCTTTTAAAAAAAATCATATTGATAGCCCCAAGCTTTTCTAGTCCCTAACTAACCTCTTCACTGTGGCAGAGCTCAACACGAATCTGTACGCGGTCCTGTTTTTTACCGAATTATTTTTTTCAGCGAAGTGATCTGTTATTATTTTGCCACTATATTGTACCATTTTCTTATCAAAAAACTATATAAAAGTATTAATTATGATGTCTTCCTCCATATTAATTAAAAAAATAAACTATATTTGTTATTTTTTTGTAATAATATATCAAGCAAAAGATCATTTTGCCAAATTTGTGTTTTTTCACGTTATCAATAAATGTTTGGCGACCCTTCTAACAATCACTATGATTTTGAGCATCCCTGATATATGGAAAATATTTTTACAATTCAATATTTGTATTCAGATTTGAAATTGGAATTTTCAATTTTATAGAACCCTATTTTCTAAAAGTCCTATTTATCAATTTAGATTGTATTTTGTAAACGAAATGTATCATCTATTTTGTGATCGTTTTATGCCCGATATTGCTCGTAATCAATTTTTCATATAAATTGAGGTCTTTCTTCGATAAAATATTTTTATATACAAATATTCAGCTATATTTTTGATTATTATTTGTGTTTTATCATCTAAACGAATAAGTGATAGCATGTAAATTTTAATTAATTTCGTAATAACTCTAGGACACGTTCAATATTTCGAGTGTTTTCTATATTGTAATGCGAAATAAAGGGATATGAAGGGTAAACAATTTACGCAATGAATGATATTTAAATTGCTTTTCGCTCGTACGAATTTACATACGTACACATATACGTATGTACGTGTCTACGAGATAATTCAGTGCTTGCTCGGATTTGGATCCAGCATCCGGCTTGCACGTCAGCCTGTTTTAACGTCAACGATTATGCATAATTCAAACGGCGACGCGAACGGGAACGGTTCCTATTCCTAATCAGCGACCGGCAGCGCTGGCAACACTGGAAGGGCACACCGCACAACCGCATCTTGATCCGGGACTCACCTCACCGCTCTTCCCACACCCCGCGCCTCCCTAATTAATTATCTGCGAGAGCCGGGAGCACGCACGTAAATCTCGCAAACTAATTTTCTTAAACAAACACCTTTCGCCGTGAGCACAATGGCATGGATTTACTTTTTCGGCAGAACAACAAGACTATCCGAATCCGAAGCACGAAATTCTGATCACAGAAGCTTTGCAAAAGAAATTAAGCATTTGGCGCCAAATCCTATTTCTGTGCTTTGAGCTTAAAGCTCGGATGATTAATTGCGATGTTCGAAAGACATCCAATTTGCCTTTTAGCGATTGGGATTAACTTTTTACAACGTATTAAAAAAAATAGAGCAACTCAGAATGCCGTTAAAAATATCTTAGTCTATGCCGCATATCCTAGGAACGAGTTCATAATAAATCGGAAGGGAGACAATCATCTAAGAGTCATCTCTGGATTGTAGCATAAACAGCTGTTAAAAATACATGTTGATATTAACCTATTACGCTCTGTTTTACTTTGAAGCCAACTGATCTATCACGGCGGCTCGAAACCAACCGCCATCTAGTCCGAAGATAGTCTATTTATAATGAAAAATAGATCCCAAGCTTTCCGAGTCAATATATCAATGATATTTTTATTAATATCTAAACATTTATAAAAAATTGGATTATACTAATAATAAAAATAGTTATTCATGATATGCTTCAAAATTTTGTCGATATTTTAATTTTTTTTACTAATCAATATGACACACACATTCGGCGATGTCCCGCCGTAAATTGGGGACACGCCGCCAGTAGAAGACTAAATTCTCGCGGCACGTTTCACTAGTATACATTTCACTCGCATTTGGCACATCGTACCGGATGCGAGCGAGAAAAACATCGCGCCTGTGGCAACAGAAGCGAATGGTATTTTTATTATTTTTCGCAATTGCGGGCAATAAAAGTCAATGAGTTATTCGAGAAATATTAAAAATTTAGGGTCCCAAATTGACCCCATCGGCACGGCTAGGTTAACCAGCTTTTGCAAATTCAATCCTTTTCTTCGTACCACTTATCCAAGAACTATTATTATCCTATCGAATTATATAAAGATTTATCAACAACTATATTATTCATCATATTCATCGTTAGAGAATGTTTTTGTATTTTTTTATTCATTAGATATTTTTATTTTTTTAAGTGTATTACGTAGAAAAAAAATATTTAAAAGTTGATCATAAATCGTAACTTTAGAAATCAAGAAATATTTGTTTAAATATATTTTTCTGGCACTGTTCAAATGAAATTAATTATTATTTCATTAAAAAATAGTATTCTTTTGGCATTTTATAGTTTGCTACATCATGTTGAGTTATTTCTACGGGTTTACTCGCAATCAAAATTCTATGAGAATGTTATTTTGAAGTATCTTTATCTCAGTATTTTGCATAATGATTACTAAATAAGTTATTCATAAATAACATTTTATAAATATTTGGAAAACGATACGATTGGGTGGAGAATAAGTCACGTACGTGCGAAAAGAAAAATATATTTCCACTTAGTAACGGTTGACTTCAGCACCTACGAACTCAATGACTGGGAAAACTTCACAAGAAAAGAAACTATTTCAGCGATTGAACATTTTTTTCATTACACGGATGTACGGTCTGGATATATATATTTTATTCGAAAAATCTTCTGATATATAAACAACGCGAATCAATCAATTCAATGCAATTATAAAAAATAAATTAAAAATTAATTCTGCAATTTGAGCTAAGCACCAATTTTATTAATGAATTTTTCGTATTACCTAGAAAAAATACTATTATCATTCCAGCTAATCATAATTTAATTGCGTGTCTATCTAATCCAGCCGATGTGTAATGGAATAATACATTTTCTATTTAAATATAATCAATTTCTATGTCTAGCCTCGATTCGTAACGCACGGTGGGTGAACAAAAGTAATCTTTTAATACTTATTTACGAAATCCTCTGTAACTTTGTTTTGTATCAGATCATTCTTCTTTTGCGCATTTTCAAGACTTTCTTTCGCCGCGTAATTATTATCTCATTGGTAAATAGTTGCTGAAAACTCGAAAGGCTGACTTTTCAAAGCCTCGAAGCCTGATTCAATTTTCAATCTCATTTCATAAATGGACTATGCCTGCTCGGTAAATTGTGTATTAACATTTTTCTCATGCTGTTGATCAAAATGTTTTTTTTTAAATAACATATTAATTATATATTTTTTATATATAAAATAGATTTGATTTTCCTTTTGTTTTTTATATATGTTTTTTTCAGAAAAGGATAGTATCACACGCTGTCACGTGACTTGAAACCAATTTCACAAATCCTTTTAGATATCCCTCGATTTGGCCACAAAAGGATTTGCTTTAAGTTAGTCAAAGCACATGGGAATATCTTCAGCATGCTTTATCGGTTGCAAAACATCAAACATTCGATATAAATCGATTTTGTAACGTTTTACCAAAGTAATATGTAAATTTGACCTTTAAAATATACTTATCACAATCGTCTAAAAATATTAAAAAAAAAATATTTTCTCAACACAGAGATTTACTGCCCACAATAACCATTAAAATGAACGATGCTTCAAATCCGCTTAGAGGTCCTTTGCAATTCTTGTTCAATTTCCTCGGTCTCCAGCACACGTTGCATTTAAATCCATTTTTTTAGATATTATCTGTTGTTCTCCTTATCCGTTCATTTCACGACGGCATTGTAATTACGGTTAAACGATTTCCTTGGCACACTAGAAAAAGGGATCTTTGCAAATGGACCTCGGGAAAATTGTTGCTGTCTTCGGTGTGTGCCCTTATACAGATAAAGCTATTTATCACACACGTGAAGAGGGTTGAAAGAGGGTACATTCATCTGGGTACATGCGTACAGAATGTTCGTGGTAATCAGCAAAAAACTAATAGGGATAAGGATTAAATCAGGAGCTAGATATACCCAAAAATATTAGTGAAGATTTATATTCTACATACTAAATTTTACTAAATTGCTTAATTGGCTACCAAAATTCTTAAATCTTAATTAATTAAAACTCGATTACAATGTTTGCTGGAATATAAGTTTTAACCTAGCCATTATTTAACTTGATATATGTCGTATTAATATACTGTGGTATCTAATCTAATAAAGGTCAATTTTTTTTGTTATTGAAACATAATTAAGATATTTCAACCATTTTTTCAGACAAAGATTTCAACCGTTTTTCAAAAAAAAGGTTAAAATCTTTGTCCCACAAACAAGAATCTGCATAGGTCCTTCCGTTGTTCTTTATTATGCTTGACAAGTTCATACGGGTCTCAAATATCCTTCCTGATTATTTTTCGGAATCGTTTTAAATTTTCATATGTTGTCAAAACGTTGAAGATGGGAATGTTTGTGATAATTCTTTTATAGTTTGATGAGCATCAGATTCAATTAAAGAATTTAGCATGTTGTATTAGACTTTTAGGGGTCTTTCTGTTGGTTTCGGGTTTTGACATTACACTCCGTAGCCGTGCTGACATTGGGTACCTCAAGTTTTTGATTTTTCTCGAATAAATCTTTTAATATAAATCCTACATGTCTTAAACTTTTTTTATTTTGTCTTTTCTCGCTTGCATCCAGTGCGATGTGCAGAGTGCGAGTGAAATGTTTGAGTAACACGTGCTGCAAGAACTCAGTCTACGGCGAGACTTCGCCGAGAGCGTTGTAATTTACGCATCGTATTAATTAGTTAAAAAAACCAAAAAATCGACCAAATTATGAAGCATTTCGTGAACAACTATTTTTATTCTTGCACCGCTTGGGGTGTCTGAGATACCCCCTTCGGACAACGCGGTTGTTTTTGAGCCGCCGTGACGGATGGGTTTTATAATATAATAAAATTAATGACGCAATAATTAAAGTTGATGATCAACACAACAAAAAAATCATTTTTACCGTGTCTGGATACATACTAAAATCAAACGGTAACTTTGTTATATTATTAAATTTTTAATCTTATTTTTAGTTAATGATACTAAAAATATTGATTGATTGAACCTTATTTTTAATTATCGCTTACAAATTCCAATTATAGCTTAAATCTGAGCTTTTTCACGACTCTTCATCTTTTCATTATAATCAGTAATAGTTGAGAGGGGTTTATATTATTATCTTTTTATATACGGGAATTGTGACATTTATTATTGCACCACATTTTCATTCTAATAAAAAGCGTTCAATAATGTTGTAATAAAATACAGTGACGTTATTTTGTCTTGTTTTTATTTTTATTAACAAAAGTACGTCAAAAACATGGATTTAATATGTAATCCATTTAATTAATTTCCAAATAAATTATTTATATTAATATTACATAATAATGTAGTCAAATAGGTCAACATTAGACATATATGCAAAATTTATTATAATATTATTAATTAAGTTTTGAAGGCTAAAGTGTAAAGTTCACGTTACCGCGGGTAGTAAGGTAAACTTTCACAAATGACATTTAATATTCAACGCGTTTAATATTTAACGTCTTCAAGTTTCGTATGAAATAAGTCTTGGAGTCGGCTCGTGATGTCATGACAGGAGCTTTATAACGATTTTAATAACAAGAAATACACGTCCGAGTTTTATGCCGATTGGTGAAGTGGGAGTAACGTCGCAGTCGGAATAGAATCTGAATTATTGAGCATCGGCTGAAAGGTTTCGGACACCTACCCATACATCGAGGTGATAAATAGTGTAGCCGACCCCGGCTCGCAGGTCCGATGATATGGAGATGAGGTTAGCTAATAAAGCGGAGAGCCTCTTCGGTAGTGGGGTGTGTTCTGAATAAATTTGGGCAGAATTAAACGTTTGTTTGTTGATTTTCTCACATTCCGGGTACACGTTATGGGATGTTATCCAACCTTTACTTCGTCGGATAAGAATTCTTGTTGTTAATCCGACCCTATCGATGGTGATATTGCTACTTAAATCCATAAAGCAGAGAATAATTTTCATGGTAATACCACTTTATTCAATGTTTTAGTATTTAAATGCAATATTATCATTGTATTGTTACAATCTTACGATTGCGATTATAAATAACGATTTATTTCAATAATAAAATATGCTTGGTATTCAATTTGTATGCTTCAATATTTCTTAGTACCTCTCAGGGAATTTTTCATTGTGCGATTTTATAAAACAGATTTTTTGCATGAATATTTTTGTTTTATTAAAAATATAATATCCTCTAACAATTTTCTTTCAAATAAAAAAAAAATACATTATTGGTAATGATTCCATTACTCGCTGAGTTGTAATCCTAGATAATTTTATCTTAAAAAATGGTCCATATTTTGAAATGATTTTACGAATTTAGAATTTATTTTTTCTTTAAATTAAAATAATAATCATTATGTCTGAACTCTCATTCAAAGTGATTATTCTATTTAAATGAAACTGTTATATTAATCAAATTATAACGTTTCGATGAAAAAAAAATAAAGATAATATTAACTTTTTCCGCTCTCTCTACTTTTAGTCGAATCTATGAGTTTCTCTTATTATCTTTTTTTTATAAATTTATTAAAAGAATTATTCAATGGGAAAATGAATAATTATCATCTAAAGGGATTGATCTGATATCCGATTGAAAGGGCCATTTTTTAAAATTAATTAAATATCTTTTAGACTAGTGTATCCCTCGATTTACACGGAACTTTTTTTACACGTTTTCGCTTTTACACGGTTTTAAAAAAAAAAGTTGAAAATAAATGATAATAAATAATAATAATTTTATTTGTTCGTGCGCCCACTGTAGGTATGCATTCCACTGTAGGTGTGCATTCCACTGTAGGTGTGCATTCCACTGTAGGTGTGCAGAAAGGCCTTAATGATTTGGATAGAGGACCAAACACAAAAATGGATGCCAATTGATACAAACGCTATTACAAATAAAGCATTGCGGATTTACGAAAAAATTAAAGAGAAGTTACCATCCCTCTTCTTTATCTGGAAAGTGTTTCACAGCAAGTCATGCCATTCAAAAAAGATTTAAATCAAGACACTCTCTACATAGGCAGTGAACTGGCATCTGGCGATATAGATGCAGCGTAAGAATATCCAAATAAAATTTTACGCTGAAATTCTTTTGCCATCAATTTATATACCCTAATCAGGTTTTCAATGTTGATGAGTAAGGGTTATTTCTTGGAAAAAAAAGGTTTAATTAATAAAAAAGAATATAATTTTTATTTAAAGAATAATTGTGTTATTTATGTATTTTAAAACAATCAAATTATGTTTTTTGTGCACTTTTCGATTTCATTAATGGTTTTACATTAAAAATATACAATTTCGATTTACACGGTTTTCTCAGGAACCTATCTACCGTGTAAATCGAGGGATAGGTGTATTATAATTGTAATAATATTATTGGCAAATAATCTTAATAAAACTATAAAATATTTTTTTTGGGCGGGCGGCGGGAATTAATTCTTCCAGATTTAGGGGGCCGTGACATGAAAGTAATTGGGAAGCACTGTTTTAGACCAATACTTCTGGCCTACGAAGTGGAAAAGGTTAAGGAACGTACTCTTTGAATTTGTAGCTTTTTTAACGTAATATAGGAATTGTAGAATCTGCCGTTTGCATTGAAAATATAATAAACCCGGGAAAGCATACAATTTGCCAACATTGTATTATCAGTATTAAAAGCTTTGTTTGATACAACCTTATTTTTAATTATTAATAAATAAAGTTTCGTCATAGAATATTAATCCAAGCTTTTGACCGAACCTATTATTAAATGTTCACCTCGTTTATCTTTATTATTTGGTATAAATGCAAAATATTATTACAACAAAATTGGATCAAAACAGAATAGATTAGTTTAAAATAATATTTTTTTTAGTTGTATATTATATGAATTCTTGTTATTTTATTGTTTAAAACTTTAATAGAGAAGTTTCAGTATAATTGTTGAATATTATTGGAAAATAATATATACTTTAAAACGCAGATTTTAATGCCAAATCTATATTTTATTTTAATAAACGTTTTTATTAAAATTAGAACGGCTCATCAAACTTTTTTTTCTTAATTGTTCGTTCGTGAAATTTTAACTAGACATCAAAGCTTTATCGTTTTTAATTATTCAAAGATGTCTAAAGGCCGCATTGCTGAATGTTAATAAAAGCGCGAAGTCCACCGTGAAGCGGAGCGTCCGGCGTGATTGTAAAATAGTTTTATTCGTCCGGAAGATCTTTTTCCAGCGTGACAAAAGAATGTAGCCTCTGATCCTGACAGATGCCCAAGTTGTAAAAGGTCACCATAATTTCCTGCGAAAGTGGGACGGGGTGATAAAAGCCCATACCTCTCTCGGAATTATTCTCTCGCCTGCAATAAACCGTGCACGCCGAACGGAACGAAATAAAAATAAAAGAGCCGGTCCTACAACAACAATACCCGCCTGAAAAGGGTTTGTAATTCGTTTTACTTATTTAGGAAACCTTTTTAACATTTTTAGTCATTACTGAAAAAAAATTACGTTTCGGAACGCCAAAGGTGCTATGGCAACATATGAATTTTAAGTTGAAAATGTAAATTTTCAGGGAGGCGAAGATTTTTCATTTCATGAACCTAAAAATTTAATTATGTTTTTATACATTTTATTTGTGTGGCAAAAGACTGAATTAATATAAAAATCTAGCGCGTATGGCCACGGGAAAGCACTTATGTTTTATTAACAAAATTATGATGACATAAAAGATAAATATTTTATTTTATTGTCAAGAAAAACGGCAATAAATATAATTAGCTATAGAAAGAATGTGCCTTGATTTTGCTGTGCATGTTATCGACGATTTATTGTGGGATTTTAGTCCATTTTTCAGTTAAGAATGTCTTTAACAATTTTATAGTTGGTTTTTTGGGATCCTTTCTGCATATTTTTTCTTAATACATGTCAAAGTTTTCGATTGTGTTAACCAATCCATCACGGCGGCTCGAAAACAACCACGTCGTCCAAAGGGGATCTATTTATAATGGAAAATACACCCCAAGGATTTCAAGTCAAGAATATCTTGACTTTTTTTTAAAAAAATAATTATACTTAGAATAAAAATAGTTATTCGTGCTCTATATTTTGGATTTTTCTACTAATAAATATGACGCGTAAATGACGAGTACACTCGGCGATGTCCGGTCGCAGACTGCAGACACGCCGCCGACGGTAGTTCTTGCGGCACGTGTAACTAATACGTTTCACTCGCACTTATATTATAGTTTAAAAATAAGCGAATATTGTAGTTTTAATTTTTTTTCCACAATTGTAGTCGATGATTATTTATATTATTCTTTAGACTTTTTTAGACAAACACCAAAAGTTTGTAATATGTAGAATTTATATTAAAAAGGTATTCGAGAAAAATCAAAAGCTTGGTGTCCCTAATAGACACGGCATCGGCACAGTTAGGTTAATACCGGTAGATTGTCCAAGCCATGCAAAATACCTAGACTTTAATTGTCTTACCAGATCAGATTAAGTTTTCCGGGACTTATGGCAAGGAGCATCTTCTAAAAACGTATGTAGATTTTGTTCAATACCGTCGTTACATAATTAGGTCCATCAACCAAAACACTAATATATTTTTTGAAATTTAAGATTCTCTTGAACGGACAATCATTAAATTTACAGTAGATAATATGATGTTTAATTTGATACTGATATTGCGTTGGCTTATACTGCACTTGATATGCCCGAAAATTTGGCCACATGTGAGGTTGTTAATCTCAAGTGATCTTGATGTCTGTGGCATTTCGGGAATGCAACTGATTATTAATTCTAACTGTACAAGGGCCACAGCTACCTGAAACAATTATTCCGAGGCCTGTATTGTTGAAGTGAGAGTCGCCAGACATAATTAAAGTTGAAGAAGCGTTTTTTTTTCGAGTCTATTTACTTCTGACATCCCAGTATATATTATATATAGATAATAATATCAGAAAGATTATTTTTATTTAAATTTTTAATATAGTTATTCTACAATCTACAATTGTTTTTTTTTATCCTTTATGCCTTCTTTCATTAAATTCGATGATTATGCATTTAAGTAACTGTATAAGTGAATTTTTATTTCGTCTACGTTATAAAATTATTTATTCCTGATTTATGACATGAAGAACTGATAATCTGACAGAGCATTGTCTACTGAATAATTCCCAATCATCCTAATCCTAATTCAGCTACTGAATTTTATTTTTGGTTAAATCATTCCTACCGTGTTTATTTGTACGAAACGTAACGTGTACATTTAAACTATGAACTATGAACCAAGGGATTAAAAGTATCTCTGATAATTTCTTGATGGATAATACTGTATATGATTCAATGATTTCTGATTTAGGGGCTTCTAATATTATCTGATTTTGTAAAGCTCCACTTCTAAATTTTAATGTTTATCCCCTATAATGTCTGTAGGCCTAAGTATTTAATTTAACCCTTAGCCATAAAATAAAATTTAAAGTACAAAAAAAGTTAAGATCTACGAAAAAAACTAGAATACTTTGAGGTTAAACAACTCTATGTAAAATAATTAAATTTTTCCGTTACACTTAATATTATATTAATATTTAACATGATCGTTAATTTTTTTTAGTCAAGGTATACTTACATTGATTTTTCAGCTTTTCTTACTGGAAATAAATAAAAAAAACTACTTTAAATCCACACAATACTTGACTGGGTTGAGGAAAATGGTCGCATTGATTATCGAGACGTGGTGGTTCTTACTTTGTTTCCTTTTCAAATACACGATTCAATGGATATAATTTTATATCCTCAGTTGCTCGTCTTCATAAAATATATTTATTTATATGACATAAAAGTTTTCCAGTTTTATAGTATCACAAAAGGTGAAGATGTTGTGATTGATTCGGTAGATAGTTTGGAATAATATCAAAAAAATCATTAAAATTTTCATTCCATTTTCATTTCAAAATTAAAATCAGGTCTTTGGAAATAAAATTATTTGTCTTGTGAAATTACGAATCCTTTGGCATAAATCATAAATTTACTGTATGATTAAACATCTTTAATTAAAACTTTGTAAGACCCATAAAATCAAATTATCAAGATTTATTAATATTATTTAACATTTCAGCATAATATTTGGTGATTGAAGATGAAATTATTAATTCTTTGATCTGAAAAATATAATCACATTCCAATTATCACAAAGGTGTTATATAATGTCATTTTCCAAGAAAATATTTTCTCGAATTATGTAATTTAACGAAAGAATCTCATAAATATATTTCAATGCTATTGTGAAAAATAAGATACTGTTTGCGATATTTTTTTGTCATAATGATTCATAAATCTTTCCTTTGTTGTTAATTAAAATAATAATTGGATTTCAATTGTTTGTATGCTGAAAAATAAATTTCAAACCACAAAGGAATATATATTTTTAACTTCACCATATTTGGTTGAATAACTCGCGTAGAACAGCCTATATTGCACTGGTCAACTGTTGATCAAATAAATCAATTGGGTTAATGGGCCTTGAAATAGCACCCCCGGGGACGATGTTGTTTTTTTTTTTGCTCGAACGCTTCAAACTAATGATAATTGTTGTCCTTCATCAAGCTGCTGTTCACTGATAATACTTATACAAACAGAATTTCAGTAATCCTCAATATCGGCGATGGAAAATTTAATTATTTCCAAGCCGTAAAGTCGAGAATTGAATTGCATATTCTATGTTGACTGTACATATTTGTATTTGGTGGTTCCCGCATGCAACACAACAAAACATAAAGCAGGCTGCACACGTACACGCGAAGCAATAAAGCTTTTGTCTCGACTTGTACAATTTGGGATATAAACCGTGAAAGTCCCTAGCCCCAACCCCTTCCCTCGGGGCTCAATCTGCCATGTAAAATGGAAGGAAATTTCCCATCGAGGATGGCAACCAAGATAAAATTTTACTCATAGCTCTCTCCAGGAAACTTCAATAGTAATTATGCTGTCAGAAGTTTACCGCAGGGTGCTTCATTCTTCATTATGTTCATTCAATAACGGACTATAAAGCGGGTTCTATTAAATTTTCCGGCATATAAAAAAAATTGGAAGTTTGACGATACGCTTTTTACGACATATTTTATTCAATGCGAAAATTTATTACCCCTAATGCGACGTAATTTAATGTAGTATTGCGTCGCAATATTCCGTAGTTAGCTTTGTTATATGCGATAAAGCCTTACACATACGTAACTGTTGTTATATTCAATACGTGACATGCTTCAAAACTTTAATCATTAAAATGTACGTGTGATAATATCGTGTACTGAGGCCATAACATTTTCAAGCATTATAATAATATATAAAGGCCATCCGACGAAAATGACGATTTTTGGCATAGTCTTTTCAATGGTCAGTTGTGTTTTGGTTGTAAATCTGTTTATACGATTTTTTCTATTGGTTTTGTGAGGGATTAGCAATTTTTACGAACCAAAAAACTAATGCAACAAAAAAATCTGCGACAAAAAAATGGGATATTTACAATGAATAGTTAATTAACTATTCTAAAATATCTGGGTTCTAACAATTTCACAATAAACCTAATTTTTTTTTAATTGTTGGCATATTCGAAGCTGTGCAGGTTGTTTTTGTCACTTAAATGTTGCAGTATCCACACAACCTGTTTTTTAATCATGATAATTATTTTTAAATATTCTTGCACTCTATACTAAGAGTATCCGATTATATTTTTAGAATAGATTTAGTCAAATTTGCTTCAAACTTCAATCTATAACTCTCCATTTTTCGCTTTCACTTCCCTCTCACTTTTATTCGACAACAAATTAAGAATATAAAGAATTCATCAATATCTTGATTTGAAATGCTTGAGGTCGTCTATTTTTCATTATAAATAGACCCCCTTTGGACGATCCCCTAAGTCGACTTATCACAAATTCACCTACATGGAATGAACATTTAGGAACAGTCACGTTCTTAAAGATGCTGCCCTTTGAGAAATCATAAAATTATTTTAAAAAAGGGATGATCTGTTTAGTTAGTTTAAATGTCAAGTTTTGTCAGCATTCGGTCGTTTATTAAATAATTACCATTATTTTATGTTAATACTTATTGATATAAATTTGGTTTATGTTGTATACTTTTAGTATTGTGTACGCTATGGGTAACTAACATCTTTTAAATATTTGATGAACTCTTTTTTTTACTAATATTTATTTTCAATGCGTGAAATAATAAATAAAGTCATCTACCTATAAATATATATGTCAGTTGATTTGCACCGGGTATACGTGTATAAATAATAAATTGAGTTACTGGTTGATTATTTTTTATATGTATGAGCTTGAAAGACGAGTTTTTGACCTTTATACTTCATGATATATTTAATAAGTCCTTCAATCAAATTCTAAAAAAAATATATGCTTTTTAAGTTATTTATTATTTACAGATATTTTAATAAATCAATTACTTTTTTTTTAAATGGTATAATTTATGTTTCGTGATTAATTACTATATTTGTAAGTAAGACATTATCTCACTATTGGACCGAATGTACGTTTTTTCTTGATATCGACGATAGAGCTTTTTCAGTTTAAAAAATGTAATTATTTTTTAACTCAATGGTATCATGTCGTATTTTTTCAGGATACAGAATGATTACTTTTCAGTGTTGATATGGTTCTTATCGAAAAAGTGGTTTCGCTTGTAGATTGAACCTCACTGTATGTCACGTTGCACGATGTTTATAGTATTTCTATTGGTTTTTGTTTTCTATTTATTTTGCTAAAGATTCATTTACAATTTTATTTAAATACTATAGAAAAAGTATTTAATAATTAATTGTAAATCAAGTCGAAGAGAGCATTTTTGGTTATGGAACATCTGTAACTTTACTCACATTCAAATGGGCCAATATTATATGTTTTTGCCCATTTTAAATTATTATCCTGTAAAAAAAACGGTTACAAATTAAACCAACGATACTGGTACCATTTTTTTTTTTATAAAACTGTCCATTTTTCTGTAATACACATTCAATTTAAATAATTTTCCCAAATTGACGATCGAATTAATTTCAAATTTCACGTTGCCGTATGTCTTAATTGGGGTAAAATCCGTTTAATCGCCTTTTCGGTAGGTTGAACACTTTCCGATAACTTGCTATGACGACGTGCGATTATCGGGCCAGTGTCTAAATTTGGACCGTTCGTTATTTGTCCATCGCACATGTTGTAAATCAACGGATGACGTGGATTGATGGAATATCGGTCTGTGTTGGCTAATTGCAAACGGTGTTGCCAGTGCGCCGTATATGGAAAACGGCCTTTGCCTATTTTTTCCCCTTTCGAGTCATAACTCTTCCAAGGAAATGGGTCAACGACTTATTTGAACAGAAGGGGATCCGATGAAACACGTTTTGCGGTTGGTTTCTGATTTCAAATTAAATTATTTGGTTTTATTGTCCATTTGAATTTATGTATATTTTAAAAATAACGAGATTTTAACGATTCAGTAAATGTATTCAAATAATAAAATTAATTTTATGATCCGAGTTATATGATCCCTTGCATTTCTCATTGACCTCATTACATATAAACTACCCTCTATAAAATTTTACATTACATTATAATGCTATACAAGCCGATTGTAATCTTTAGTCATATAATACATATACATAAATTTAAAGTACACCTTATCCTTTTGTACGCAGTTTCAGTAATGGAGCGTATAAAAATACATTATTCTGATGTAAATTTTATACATTTGTTCCAAAAATTAGCAAAACGTGTAAATAAAATATATTAAAACTGACGATTAAATTTAATGTAATTTGATGAAACTGCATTTTTAAGATCCTTGAACAAAGTCTATTATTAATACAGTATTACGACACGGATAATCGAAAAACATGATTAATAAACTAAATAATGAATTATTGAAAAAATATGAATACCTTGAAAAAACTCAATCCACTTCTGGTAACCATTTAGTTTCAAATCAATCTTCAAAGATCTTTCTATCCATCTATGTTTCTGGTTTTTTAGCTTTTCCTAATACCAAAAGTTTAATTTTGTGAGTATCCAACTCCATATTCTTTTGGAAGCTTCGATGTACATTTCCATATCTCATTTTTTTAATTTTAAATATGAATTGAATTCATTCACGGATAATCCATAAACCAGATAATCCGCTGATGAATAATATATACTGTTGTTTAAATTCGCTTCATTACTGTGACGATTAATAATTTATTTATTATATATTCTTTTATTATTATTAATTTATGCGGTTAAACGTTTATGAATTATTTTGCAGTAATACCAAATTTTTCAGGATGCTGTTTCAAATTTATTAAATATTAGTTAGTAAACTATAGGAAATATCCGACAAAAATATCGTATATTTAAATAAAAAGTCAACTTAAAGATTAATGTATTACTTATCGATTATAAATGATATATTCTGCCTTGAAAGCTAAAAATTTCTTTCTTGTTATAATAATAGATAGTGAAACCACTTTTTAGTATTTATTATATACCACCGCGCAAATGCTGCTCTGATCTAAATTAATAGTTTTTTTCGTATTTCATTAATTTATTCCAAGTAATTTTGGATGTTTGCGGTGTTGCATTATCGTGTAAAAAAATATGTATTTTTTTTAAAATATACTAGGTCTTTTTTCACATTTACCTTCTTATAAAATTTGTTATTTGATTTTAGCGTTATCAGTGGTACCAGCCGTTCTGAAAATTTCTGTTTATTTGACAATGGTTTACGTACTTAACTCACATCCCATTGCAAGATGTCGAAGAAATGTTTAATTTTACTCTTTTTTTTATTAACTCTTAACATTCGAACCTGTACAGATTTGCTTTCATCATATTAAAGTTTTGGTATCCACACACCTTGTTTATATATCATAGAAATTATTTTTAAATTTTCTTGCACTCTAAACTAAGAGTATTTGCAATAAATAAAGATTTGTCGAATTTGCTTCATTATCTACCCTCTCACTTTGAGGTTTATTTTTTAAGTCAACATTTCCACCGATAATATTTAAAACTTTTCCGATACTGCCTAATAGCCAATATGTCCCTGTAAATATAACAATTCATTTTGTCGAATTCGATGCAATGGTTTTTTTTATGAATATAACATGCAATTTCGTAAAAAAATATTTTTCCTCTCTGAGAGTTGTGCTTTAAATGTCCACCAATGGGAAAATGTTAAAACGACATTGTAGATAATTCTAAAATATCGAATAGAAATGATTAAACAAATTCTTAAAAAACTTACTCTCAAGTTATAATAAAAAAAACATAAATATCAATTGAATACACTTTCATACTTATTATTCAATGCGCGTATATATAGATGTTGAATTCAATATTCGTATATCTAGTAGTATATATAGAGTGTTTGAGTGATTTTGAGATTAGATTTTGGCGAAGCAGAGTTTTCGTCTCCGTTTCTGCGAATACATCGAATTTATAGGATATACATAGGTGTAGTTTATATTAACTTTCGTCTACACAGACATTTTATTAGTTCTAGGTAACTAAATCGTGATTCTACGAAATTTTAATATATAATTGAAATTATGTTCACGTTGAATATCGCAATTTTCCGAATTTCCGCGCAGTATTTTCCAGTTTTTTTTCGCTATTTAAATGAAAATATGCAGTAGACTAATAATAAACATCCGTTTTGTGTTTATTTTTAATTTCGCCATCAACATTTGGGTTATTTGGTTTTTGCGGCATTACAAAACTTTATATCCGACAGCGTTTAATCCGCGTCTATTGGTTTTGTTGGCAGAGCCGCAAATCTCGACAAGTCGAGGGAAAAACTTTGTATTTGTGCTGGCTGTATTATGTGCTTCTATTATTTGCTCTACTGTGATATTGCGGAGTTCCATGTTACGCGTAGCCTTTCACAATGATTGGACCAATAACACAATTACCTGGGGTCTGATTAAACAATGAAAGTCGACAAAGCCCATTCAAGGTAATATTAAAGAACACGTGACTGCACATGCGTCAATGCTGCGTGAATAACCATTAGATTTATTATGCAATAATATTTTAATAAAACAATATAAAATCGTAATCAATTTTATTTAAATGAAATATTTCATGAATATCTCATATTTATGTGAAAAAATCAGAAGAATTTTGTTTACGAATAAACTTTTTAACGTTACAAATGAGAATACCCTCCTAATTCATGCGAAATAGCTGTATTTGCAATAAAATTATTGAAGGGTGCGTTCCATGATATAATATATTATTTTGACATAAAATTTTATGGTCTACCGGGGACATATGCAATAAATGTCAGACATAAAATAAATAATTAAAAATTTTCTACGTATAATCGCATAAATTGAACGAAAGAGGATTATTGCAATATCAATATCAATTATAATCGAGTTCATGTTCATCCCCCATCCAATATAATTAATATTCAATGATTTTCAATTAAATTTGCATTTCAAATTAGATCTGTCACATGTATCCACGATACGCACAGTGAATAAAAAACACATCCAATACTCTTCTATTTAATTTATTACATGTAGTCCTATGCGAAATAAAAATTGGCCGTTGCAAACCGATTCAATAAAGGATCCCTTTATTGTTATAGCTTCGAAAGCTCGAACGTACGTATAAAGAAATTCGATGGACACATAAAGCGTAGCTAGGATTCTAAAAAAATACATACATACGTGACGCCATAAAGTCTAGAAAATTGGGCCGAAACCAGGGTAAATTGGACGCAAGTGCAAAAATCAAGTGGCCATAAAAATACACACGACTTGATTTGATTTAATTTTTTGGCCGAAATCAAATTACGGCTGCGCTTTTCACGTCACGGATCGCTAAATATTTATATTTTCGCTTCACAATATAACACAATGCGTGAAACCTAATAACTTAATTAATATTGTGCTGTACAAAGTAGATTTTTAAAAATTCGCCGTATATAATCCACTCGAGCTACACTTGCAGGTCTTTCTTTGTTCGCGCTGATATTGGATATTTGTATATGTATAGCTCTTGTCAATTCATTTTGTTGTAATATTTCTTAAATGAAATATTCTCTTTAAGCTAAAAAGAATTTTATCACCGAAGAAAAATATAAAAATAAAATACATATTCCCTATCGGAATCCAGCGTTCGCAAACAAAGAGTATTGCATGTGAGGTTTGAGTTTCAGCGGCGAACAAAGAAAACCCATACATACACACTGTGTTGTACGTAATTTATTCCCAAAAGATGCGGGACGTACTGGGAACGCTGCACCGAACATCGGCAAACAGTCCGAATTCGCTGAACTATAATTATATATGTTAAACTCGAGAGCCGTGCCCCGAATGAAACTTTTCCCGCGGACCAAAAAGGTCAACAAGTTCGATCCGGATTCAATGCTGAAAACTTTGTCCGGGACGAAAATTCAATTTTCACAAAAGACCACGAGGTAGTGAAACTTTAAAGCGCCAAACAAAAGCTGGCTTATTAATTTGTTTTCGTAACTTTGATTATCCTGGCCGATTGTGCAGAGGACCGATGGCAATCAAGTCTATCGTAAAAAAATCAAGTATAATAGAAAGATGGTGAGAACAAATTTTCAATGATTTCTACATGAAAAATATTATAGAAAATTAAATAATATCATTGTAATATGGCGTCTGTGAAATCTCCACGCGAATTGTAAACATAATACATATTTTACTGGATAATTCATATAGGAGTCCACTTTTGAAGAATTCTGGCCTCATCAAACACATATTCTCTATTGCATCCGGTCTGCCGCCACGTCGCTCCATCTTCTGGTCAGTATCAATTATACAGCGTCTGGCTGCATATAGTTCATGAAGGCTTGAACACCATAAGCCTTTTTCGTGGCTGGCTGTCCCGTGATCCTTGACACGTGATCGGCAAGACGACGGCTGTGACCGGTATATCCTTGTCTAGTCGGTACAGATCCCGTTGCTTTGGATACCCTATTCCCCATTGTCGTATACAGCTCCAAATATCCGTCTCAGAATACTCTCCGGGATATTCAGACTAATCAGTTACATGTAGAGCTTGACTTGATCATATATATTGTTGAAATCCAAAGTAGCACTGGTTTCCAGTATGGCTCTTTTTCAGGATTCCATATTAGTTTTATTATTCTTCGTAATAAGTTAGTCGAGATATGTGAATTACTGGACGTCTTTGAAGTTGTACTTGTCAACTCTCAGTGGTTCAAGGATTCGTGCTTGGCGTATGTATTTTATTTTGGTCTCAATGATCCTCAGTTTCATACCCATTGCCGCTCTCATTATTCGCTGGCATGCATCCTTGAGAGTCGCCCGAGATCTATCCACAAAGTCTATACCCTCCGCATAGGTAAGAAACTGCACCGATTTGTTAAGAATGGTGCCAGATGTTTCCACGCCGTAGTATTTTATACACCTTTGATTTTTATGTTGAATAATAAAGATGCTAGGACGTCAACCCGTCTTAAGCAGTGATTTGTTTCAAATTCTTCAACAAGCACTTTGCATCTGACCCCTATTAATTCATCGGTACAAAATATTTATATAAGGTTACATCTAATCGTATCAGCCATTTTCTTCGCTTTTCTCTTAAATATTTTTTACGCCAGTAAGCACATCAAAATTCAAAAAAACACAAGGCATCGGCGACTAACATTAAGTCTTGCCAAAATTAACTGACTAGGTTGAAGTCGCATTAAATATGATATAGGAAACATTGAATAACTGAAAAATGTTTAATATATTAATTTCGTTAATTCTACAAGATACAATAAAAAAACCCCAAGCTTTATATAAATGCCTAGTCTTCTTTAGGGTGAGTTTCTACAGCGTGCTTCCTATCTCGACCTTAAAAGAAGATTGACTGTATTTTTGAGGATAATGATCGACAATTCTAATAAATGATTTATTCTTAAAAAAGGCCTTTTAATACAGACAATATATTAATTTATTAGATAATCTTTGTGATTTAAAAGTATCGACTAGAAATAGAAAAATTACGCAAACTGTAATTAAACCATAATTCTTATTTAGAAATAATTATTAAAAATATATATTCAATTGATAAAATATCCAGTAAATATATAAATAAGCTCAATATAATGTTGGTATTAAATATTTAATAATTGTATCACACAAATTATTATCATAATAAACCAATATATTTTGTTGTAATTTAATAAGCTGAAAATATGATAGTTCTACGATACTCGGTTTGGGTATTACCTTTCAGCAACGTAATATTAATATATATTATATCAAATTAACATTGATCGAGTAATATAATATGTATTTTATGTGCTGCTCAGAGAGCTTCGCTGCATGTATTATCCAGATGTCTGATTAATGGATTAAATTCAAAACAGACATAATTAATGCAACGGTTTATCCTAGAAATTAATTAGAATTTAGATGATATTACAGTGAAACGATCCAGCACCCCGTGAAACGGTATCGTTCAACACGTGGCGTCCACTTCGCCCAGAGAATTAATTATTTATGAAGCTAATTCTCGCTATACAGAAAATGGACTTTCAATGTAGACCAGGACTTAATTAATATTCGGCTCGGATTACTATGGTACACCGTAGAATATTTCACTGTCATCGTAAAAACCGCCGCAAAATTAGCACGTATAAAATCTATGCCTTTTATTGTTTCAGATACGCAGAATCCGGAAGCAACTTGAAATTCCGGTCATTCCGTCAATTCGGGGACACTTTATATCCCTTCGGGAGTGCCTGACGACGTGAGCGGATACTTATTAAAATATCCGAACGGCGTCGTAAAGACGATCTTAAAATTTAAGTGTGATCGGTCGCCATATGCACATTCGGATAATAGTGCGCCTCGTGCGAAAATGTAGTTAGTGCGTCTGGGACAGTCTGTAATGCGTGCGATTGACTAGACCTCGGTGGTGATTTAAGCCGTTCCGGTTCCGAGAGATGGCTCTTCTGTACAGGGTGGCCCGTCTACACGACAGGGGCAACACGCACGTGTTCACGTTCGTCGTGACGAGGTCCGTGACCAGGGACCTGGAACGTGACATCACCAGCAAGGAGTTGGCATGCGGTTTCCAGAAATGGGCAATCACGTTCTCCAGGACAGACAAAGTACTGGGTAAGTGCTACATTTTATGGTATTAGTTTATTATATCCTCGTTTTACACCTTGTTCCACGAATTCCATTAGGCTTTAGTATCAAGACTGTTGTGTTTAATTATATTTTCGTATAATAAACTGGTGCATTTGTATATTTCATCTCTGATGAAGTCTAATATAAGGTCGAGTCATAAATAAATTCCAATACAGAAGAATCTACAGTTTTTCACGTCAACACACCCGTTTACAAATCAAATACACCTTTTAAAAATTAATGTTAAACAGTTAAATACCTTTTTCCACTAATTACGTCTTTTTCAGTTCCTTCAAAAACATAAAAAAAAAGGTTCCAAAGTATTTAGTACCCCGAATCTAACCCCGAATTTACGTTTTCCCACTAATTACGTTTTTTTGTCAACTCCTTTAAAAACGTAGAGAACGGGTTCCGCTGTTTTAGTACCGCGATTCCTACCCCGAATTTACGTTTTCCCACTTATTACGTTTAAGTTCTAGCGTATTTTTACAAAGACTGTTTTTTTTGTTCAATTAATATAATTAACATCTGTGATAAATGTTGCTTTTGTATTATATAAAAAAAGAGTTTTTTTTAACAAATTTTTCAATTGATAGCCAGTTTTTATACTAAAAGGAGCCCTAGCGATTTTTTTAATTTTGAAAAAATGCTCAAATTGAACGAGTCTTTATATTTTTGTTTATTAAAACCATAATGCAATAGTGATAACCAAAAACGTGTTATATGAAAGGCACTGGTGCTATCAGTATTCAGAACAGTCAAAGAAATGGTTTGGTAAATCTGGGAAAGAAAAGGCGGGACGTGCTTTGATCGCCGATGATGATGTGCTGCAGGCCATACTTAAGGCATATCTCCATAATAATACCAGGGAATTTGAATTACAGATGGGTACTTATCAATCGGCGGTGGTGGGATACGTATTTCATTGTGTGTGAAACAAAATCAACAACCTTTTTTCCATCGATGAAAAATAGGTCGTCTATAACTTCAAGAAAACTATACTGGGCCAAGGCCTGCCAATATATATATGGCTATACTGCCAAATATCATTAACTATCCTCCAGGCAGAATCGAACTCTTGGTAAGACATTAGGTATATTTTCTATTATGAACTGTTGCAATCTAACCAAACAATTAGTTGTGAGTGATATTGTAAACAGTTGCAAAAAATAAACTCAAGGAATTTGAAAAACACGACCGGTTAATTGATTAATTGCAAGGGTATCGTGTTTCATCAACGTCATTGATGACGTAATACAAGCTGAAGCACCTCAACTGGGACGTCTTAAAACATCTTCTGACTTGGCTTTATCTTATTATAACCTTTTTTATCACTACAAAATCATTTTGGTAGAAATATAATTAAAACGACAGAGGTATAAAAAAAATGCATTGGCACATTATTTGCATCGGATAGTTTTTATTCCATTGGGATGAAAAAGCTAGTGCAAAGATAGAAGACAGTTATCAAAAATAATGTTATATAATGAAGTATTTTATTAGTCACATGTTTTGTGTGGATCACGTTGCATAAAAATGTTATTTCTAACTATTAAAATGGAAAGCCGAAAAATGCCTGTTCAACATGTAATGCTTTGGGAATTAGAACAAGGGAATAGTGATACGACAACATTTAATATATGTATACGGTGGAGAACTAATAGCTGATTGGCCAGTTAGAAATTGGATTATCAAATTTTAATCTTGAAACATTGAAAGGCGAACTGAGGACGGGTCGCTCTTTCGACATTGATGACGACCTTTTAAAGGCGATATTGCAGATAAATCGACACCAATCAACAAGAGAAATGGCAGAAAGGTTCCAATACATCACAATTAATTAAGTTTCTCAAATTCTTAGCGAATGGAATAAAGCAGATCGCGTGTCTATTAGTACAACTCTGCTCGTACAAAAAAAAATGTTTTTCCAAACAAGTGATAAAAAATGATTAATTTGAAATGCAAAAGGGTTAACTTGAGATGGAAACCTGTATCGTCCTCAAAAGTCAACAGATTCATGTCAATTAACTACCTCTACCAGATCTGGAAAAAAATAATCATGGAAAAAAGTTTTATTCTTTGAATGGTGGTAGAGGTATAATCCATCCTTGCGAGTACACATACGGAAAAAATGTAGCTTTAAAAAAAATCTTGTGCCTGGTTGGTTTATTTTACCCCATTTACCTTACTCCCCGGATCTATCCTCGACAAACTACATCTTTTCTGTTACTAACAGAACTTTTTGAATGGAAAAACTTTCATTTGATTAATGTCGTTCGGATTATCGAACATTTCTTCCATTCCATTTTTTTTAGTAAGAAAATTGATAAGCTGCCTATAAGATGGGAGAAGTTCATACATAATAGTAACGAATATTTAATAGATTAACACTTTACCGGCCACGTTGACGTCTTCTTATTTTTTCGCGAAAGTGCGATCCGTAAAGTCGTAATATAAAATATATAACTTCATTTCTAGTAACTGACCAAGTGTACTGCTTAATAACAGCTGAAATAAATATTTGATTTGTTAATAACATGAGTATCACTGATGGGGGGTAATTTTCTAAATTTGAACCATTGATTTCATCTATAATTTTGTTCACAAATACCTCTTTAATGTCTAATTTGTTGAATTAAGTATTATATTAAATTTTCCATTTGTTAATTGAGCTAAATGCGTTCATCAATTTCTTCATTAACATTAATACTTTATGAGCCGCAAGGTTTTACATCAAACCTAGCCTGGGGGCCGCATGGTTTCATGTAATGATAATCCAAGCTAACATGCACGAGTATCCATCTGTGGTCAAATAGTAGAATTACAATGTGCATCGTTATACGAAATACTTCCATTCCAGGATATACGTTATACTTCCATTCCAGGATATGGTTCTCACGACAAAAGGCGTGAACGGCTCATAACGCTTGCTACAAAATCACGCCAAAAGGCGTGAACGGCTCATAAAGTGTTAATATGTATTTTTCTTCAATAAACTTTCAGTTTCTATGACAACATATTAATTAATCTACTGTTTAGATACTACAGTAGTCATTCAAGCTTTTTTTACCATCATATATACCGGAAGATTTCTTATAAGTATTTAATTAAAGGTTGGTTGTTCCAATTTAAAATAAATCAAGTATTTATGACTCGACCTATTGTTAACAATTTGCATTTGCGACAGCAAATACGTGGCATGTATAATTGAACGAGATTTTCAGTGGTGCGCTGAAAAATAATATATTCGTTTTGTTTGAATATATACCCGATTTTCTGTTTGCGCTGGGTAAACGTCCCAAAGACTACCGTGTAAAAAAAGATAAATTGGACATATCAAATTGAAAGATAGGTTCTATTACTTAAAATCAATTCCACAATGTATCCGTATTCGTTATTCTTCTTTTTGATGTTTTTTTTGTACGTTCACTATTGGGCATAAAACTCCGTTATTGTTTGTATTTCGGTATCGATATCAATGATATTTTTAGTTCAGCATTTAATTGGTCTTCCGGGTAAGGAGCTTCTCGATTTCTAGCAAAGGACGAGTCAAGACTTATTCGATAAATTTTCGCATTATTTGGCAACGTGGTTTATTAATTTAAATAGTTAGGACCATGATTCCAGTTATGAATGTTACAACTGGATGAATATATCCATGAAAGACTTATCACAAAACTGAATTCTGTCCATTTGATATGTCTCTTCTAAAAGCTTGGAAGAGTTTTTAAATCTTTTTGTAAAAAAAATATATAGTCCATTTTTTACAAATATATAGTAAAGGTAAATAAATTAGTTTATTTTTATAGCATTCACTATAAACCTAAAATCTCAATTTATTTAAAACAAAATTTATGTAATGTCAACAATTATTTATTTGATTGAACGTACATATTTATTAATATATAATAATTGCGTTACTAAATTTATCCACCTACCTTATAAATATATTTTCAATATTACAATAAACTTTGATCAATTTTAAAATAATGACAATGTAATTATGATGCATGGAGCACGCAAACCGAAAAAAGCCATTTTATCCGTGACATTTTTGATAAATTTGTTTTTAAAAAGCTTTCACAATGCGATTAATCTGTGAATGATTTACACTTCTCATGTCAAAATTCCGTATTTTCTATGTTTATCAAACATGTGAGTGTGAATTTAATATGATTGTCTTATGAATAAATAACGTAGTGACCATCATCAACACATTATCTATTCACAATCGAATCAAATAATTATATATACTGTTGGTTGCCTTTGTGAATAAGATTGTAGGACGCGTTTATTATTCCATTAGAAAATGCACGATATATTTATTATCCCGTTAATAAATAATTCAATTTTCCAACTATTAAACGCAACGATAGCTTATTTTTTCATGGTTGTTTTTCTTCATGCCTACTTTGCAGTCTCGTCTCGCAGTCACGGAATGGCGTGGGCGGAAAAGCTCTTTGTTTGTAAATAGCGAGCCGCAAATTTTTCCATTCTTTTTCGTCTTGACTTATAATGGAAAATATTGAAGACTCCTCCAGGATTTCTATAAAAATCCTATTTTGACTCCAAATTGTGCTGTAATTCAAGTACATCGATCACAAGCACGGCTAAGTGGAATGAATAGTCTGCGAATAACAATCGTAAACTCGAGCAATTTAATGGACCGGCTTACATAACTTTAAAGAGATTAAAGAATGAAGTGTTTCCATTTGTAAAGTTATAAATTACTATTTTATATATATAAATTTAGCCATGATTAGAGATATATCTTAATACTCACAAATGAATCTTGTATATAGATTTATAATCGTAAATAAAAAGGTAGCGATAATAATTACGGGGTTTGGTTTTTCATGATTTTCCAACGTTTCTCAAACTAGGTATGCAATTAAACTTATTGACAATTGATAACAGTATAACCATCCTTCAATTTGCAAATCATTGCGTTAATGGAATTAACAAAGAGTAAAAATTATTTTTTTTAAATTATGATATCTTTCTTACAATGTTATTATTTTTTTCCTAATCAACGTACTGATTTTTATAAATAATTAACATACTTTTCATTTTTTAAATAGTTTTTATACACTTTTACATAGTTTTTTTACGATAGGATACCCAAAAAAAAATGTAATAATTAGCCAAAATCGTAAATTTGAAAATCTTTGATTTGACGTTACAAATATATTTTTTTTTATGATAAAGACATGTTCTAAAATAATATAATAATATATAAAATTAGTCTACATTTCTGGAAAGATTTAGAGAAAGACAAGCATGTTTAAAATAAAAACATGCTATATATTTTTAAATAATAATGTATTTTATTAAAAAATATTGTTCAGTAACCGGCGACTAAATTATATTTTCCGTTTTATTAAGTGATTAATACTAATAACCTTTTACCCATATTAATTATGCTTAATATTAAAATTCATCTCATTAAGTATCCATTCGCATCAAAATAACTTTTTAGATATATATATATATATATATTTATTTTGAATTTTTATCAAAATCAAGAGATTTAAATTCAGAAAATCAAACACTATTTAATCATGGTAATTTTTTCAGCTTCACGTCCCGCCGAAGTCACTAATTGATTTATGGAAATTTTCTGCATGGCAAATTGAATAATAGGGATAATTATTTTCTCTATCTGCTGAAGCTTCATTAAATATGTATAAATTACTAATTGAGTCTACCTGTAATTATAAATACGTACACCAATATAATACACCACATTAATAATTTTATGCATACAAACTTGGTGAAACCTTCCTAATTATATATGCCCATCGGTACTACAAAGTTCGTAGCAAAAACAACATTGAAATATTCATAAAAGGGTTATTAAAGCCCATCACCCTAATTAAGTTTATTTTTAGCACAAGGGCAGAACTTAATTGAAACTTTTTTTTATAGGTGTTTACCTGGTATGGAGAAACGCCTCCGAGGGTATGAGGGTGTACGTGGACTTTACCTTTACACTGCTCAACAGGGAACACTTCAGTGTCAACGAAGGATTTACCGGAAAACAGGTAAACATTAAGCGCGCATTAATTAATATCGCAAAGTTTTAACGGCGATCGCGGATAATAATTTATTTATCCCCTTTTGCAAAATGTTTGACGGAATGGAAGCGTAAAATATTCATGAATTTTCCTTTATAAATATTAATCAACCGGCTGCAGCTCGCAGAGTTTTCTGAATATATTTTTTTATTAAAATTATTATGCAGTCAGCTTTTTGTTGAAGCGATTAATTCGAAAAATATTGTACGAAATAAATATTCTTACATAGACATTAAATAACATTTCAAGAACGAAGACAACATCTCTGTAGATGTAGAAAAAATGCGTAGTATTCGCATCTCAGCCCAAAACATATTTTAATGATGAAATGCTAAAGCTTATTGGCAGGTATGTATATTTAATAAGTTGAAAAGCAAGGATTATTATATCGAAAAATGATGTCTTTTGAACAGTTGATTAAAGTATATTCCACAGTCAGAGTTCGAATAATATTTGACTTAATCTCGTAGATGGAAAATTGTGAAATTTTCCAAAGAATGGTGGACAATAGAAGGTCACATATTGCAGACGTAGTACCGGCGGCTACACGAACGACTGTAACATTTTTTTATGTATTAATAAAATATACTTTTTCACGTCGTCAAAATGTAAGGAACCCAGTATTGTGCCAATTATTTTTGTATTGCAATTATTTTATGACTTACGATAAAATACGAAACAACACCGTCGAACATAATTATATTTTGGTTTTAAATTTAAATTTAATAAAAAACAAATATCATTTAGCATAATAACGGTATAGGATTCATCATTATTTTAATTATATTCAACATCTTTCTTAATATATCTGTTCATACATCTCATAAATAACATAGAAAACTGACAATAATTATTAAAAAATATTGAGACAAATACCATAAATAACAGAGATCCATTGTTTAACTCATTTATACTTTTTTAATGAGATAATTATGCCACCTATATATCAAGTATCTAAGAAATATTAAATAAAAAAAGGTTATCTTAATAAGAGTGTCAGATTTAATTTAACACTAATTTTAATATTTTATTTAGAAAAGTGATAATAATAATAAGTGAAATTTTATTGAACATAATTTCAATTTTAATTGCATTGTTGCATATTTGTCAATTTATTGTAACAATTATACGTTTAATCTCACCTAGCTTATCAAAAAGATTGTCTGTGATTTAAATTTCTAGCTTTAATTTATAAGACATACGACCCAATCATTCTACGCACACTACGGAGTGTACATTAGTGTTACACTACATTAGTGTCCGTTATTGTCCAGAATCCATTCAGTTTAATCAACTTTTTTAATTAATTTTCGAATTAATGAATGATTTGTACTATTATTTCAACCGAAAATTCCAGCAAGTTTACAAACTGTTTCGGGAAAACTTTCTCCATTTTAATAATGAGTTTTAACAATAATAATGTCGTTCTTTCGTGTAGCGTTCTATATTTTCTAATAGCTAGATTAATATATGGATGAAAGTTTTAGAGCATTATTAAAAAAAATGGCACGAAATTTAAATCCTACGCTCTTATTTGGATATAAAAATTGAATTTTCTGGATCGAATTCAGCGTCGATTTTGATATAAAAAAATAATGATAAGATAATTAAGTATATTTTTCATAATAACACAGTTTATTTAACCCCCACGACGAGATGATAACACGTGGAATTGGCGGTTTATTCAAATTTCCATCAATCTATCGAGACGGCTTCAACTCAGCCATACTTAATCAGACACAGACAATAAAGCCGCAATATCAATAGGAACTTGTCGATGGGGTGGGGTGGCGGTTTTGCGCCCGGGGATGGTGCTAATGAATACACTCCATTCTGGTAAACCATCAGGAGCTACCAATACTAATTGATTGGTTTTCCTGCTAATAGCATTACTTTGCACACGGCACCAACACTCGGACAGCGGCGACGGCACTCTGTTAAATTATTAAATTTGCACGTTTTCAGGTGAAGTTTACGTTCGAGTCTCCGGCCCAGGGTAATCGCAACTATATTCCCGTGAGCGACCTCTACGGCCGCAACTTCACCGACCCCAACGGGGAGTTCCAGCTGGAGTTGACCATGGCCAACCTCAGAACTGTGTACACCACCGAGTTCCGTCTGCCTCCGACCATATTCGGAGTCCATCATGCATCAGGTAAATACGGACGGATTACCCGTCGAAATTATCCCGGTTCTACTAACACATATGTAGTATTATCAAACATAATTCGTTTCATAAACTTAGTAATAAAAAAGGGTATTAGTAGTGAAAACCCAATGAATATGTTCATGTACATAGTCGTTTTAATTAAGAAATACTATTCCTAATTTACGCATTAAAATTGTTATTAATAAAAATATTTAAATGTTTGGTTTCTGGGAATCGTGTTTGAACAAATAATTCATGTAAAAATAAAGTATTCGTTCATTTTAGTGGACCGTTCTATTTCATAAGCACGTAAATAAAGAGTTAAGTTTTTTTTTTCCTAACCTATAATTTAAATGACTAGTCATCATTGCACAATTGTGTACTTTAAAGTCCGGGGGTTCAGTTTCGCATGGTCCCGAAAGACCGACCCGCCACCCCGGTAAAGAGGTCCAAGAATTAGGTTAGGTTAGTAACCCCGGTCCATTGCTGGACCGAGCCGACCGAAGTAGCGTTTGGGGTATAACCCGTTTTACTTATTGCATGGTGAAGTCGATTCGCCTGCCAGAAGTAAATATACGTCGAGCCATCTGTTGTGCAAATAGTAGTTTTATTTATGCCGAATTGTTATTACATAGATGTTGCTTTTTATTAATTATGTATATAAAAATGGATAAATACCGCTCAGGGCTCTGTTGAAGAATAAATAATAATTTAATAAAAAAATATTTAAAATAATAAAATTATTATTATGACGAATACAATTTGTTTAAAAAATATTATGCCGAGTTTAACATCCTTGTCCCTCATATAAATACAGTGGCAAAATTATATTTAGCCATTTGGGATTTAACCCTTTGGATGCCGAGTCTACCTTAAAGGGCCACGCCAAATATGCCGACCCTTTTTAAATAAATAATTAAAGGTGTAACATTTTTTTAAATATGC
>JAGXCT010035689.1:0-11561 GCA_022495035.1 Philopotamus ludificatus | reverse complement strand
ATTTAAATGTAAAAAAATATTTATTATATTATTTTCAATATATAATATTTATTGAAACAATCTCATGAAGGAATAGTTTTCATAGTAGTATCCTGTTGCTTTTCTTTCTCCGAGCAACATACGATTAGAACATACTAAGGGGGCATTACGTTTCCTTTGGCATCAAGTTGCAAGATATGTAGTTTTACATCTAATCTCTCGTCGTTCTCTTGTTCATTGCCTTCCATATTGCACAGTTTCCCCTTAACGAAAATTCCCAATTAGTGACATAACTGATTGCATAATAACACAAATAATAATAAAGTTGAATTGAGTTATAGTAGTTAATAATTAGGATTTTACCACCATTATTACATTTTGGAAAAAATAATTATTATAAATTTATCAAAATATTATATTGTGTATTTATCTCAAAATACTAAAATTACTTATATTGGACTTAGACTGCGCAGTTTGCAGAATTTTAAGGCTGTTCCCCTTGATTTCCTTAAACAGATTTTTAAATTATTTTTTTTACTTTTCCACTATGTAGCATATCTAAGTGTCACAAAATTTTTAAGATGAAGTGATTCAGTGATGGGGGGCGGATGGGAGAATAGTGTCATATATTTCTTTTGTTTTTTATCTTCTTTTTATTGAAAACCTATTACATAGATTATGAACACATAAATAATTTTTACAATAGTTTTTACAGTTCTGTCTTGTTATATTTCTTTTTATTAGGTAATCAGTTATCCAATTCCGTGTTTTTTATTTCACAAGTTGTTTATATATTTCTTGATATCCAGGCATACAAATCTGTAGGTTCCATTAGAATTTTAAAGCTTGAGGGAATTTAAAGCAGCTGTTAGTTCATAAATTTTATCATTTTTTTTTTATTTATTTACCCATTGGATATTGCAACATAAAATATCGTCCTTTTGCACCAATAAACACCGAGACGTAAAAACGCGCGAAATTAATAATACGTATATAAATATTTTCTTTCTACGAATCATATTAAAATAAATAGTTATTTTTAGTTTAACGGTGTTATTTTAATACCGTGTAAAAAAGAGTTGAGTGTATACGATTTTTATCTGTATTTTTTTGTCGTTTTCTTAATTAATTTAGCTCACTTCAGATGTTATTTCGACCAACTGTGATTTAATAACATCATCCTTACTTCTAAAACTTGAAAATCTTTTTTAATAATATTCAGTAAGCTTTCCACTCCAATTACTAAGTTCAACTATTGTAATCATTTTGGCCTTTGTGAATTCTGCAATCCTATGAGTATCTTATACATAAATTTATAAACAATATATTTATAAAGAACATCATTAATTGAATACGATACATTTTTTTTTATATATATAAAGGCAGTTACATATTTCGATTTCTTCATCTGACTATACAAACAGAACTGTATTGACTTTTAGACATTTCTCGTACGGGCTGTAGCTTCTCGTTGTCTATCGATCCTTCGAGTGTTTTGTATGCAGAGCATTCCCAGTTTCTTGTCCGTGTCTTTATATTAAGCTAATAAATACGTCTCGCAACCGACAGGTGAAACCAAGTGTCTGATCACACTGTCAAATACAGTGTCGAAATAAATTTATTTCGCGCCAAAAATGTATTGTTTCGCCAATTTCTCGCATTATCGAGCAGCCAATTTGCATGCAGATTCGAATTTACGTATCGGCGGCCGGCCGCCTAATTAGTCCTAATTAAATTGTCAGTTGCGAATTGTAGACATCATTCCAGTTTGCTAATCATTTAAATAAATTGATTAACGTTATCCGAGAGCGGCAATTAAACCGAGCCCTGAAAATCGACAGAAAATCGTTAACAAATGTATTTACCCGTGCTTAACGTGCTACGGTAATCCACGGGCATATCATTAGGCTGAGTTATTTTAAAGCAGACGAATTATATCGTTATGGAAAATATTTGGAAATAAAAGCTTATTTTACACGTTGTATCATTTCCGATCTCTCACTGTTTTCGTAAACAATAACATCGCACTAACAAAAACTTCCGAAATATGTCGAAAAATAATGACCGATTATTACTTAAATAACAATTTATACTATTTAAATATTTACGTGGCCATAATAACGAAATGGCGTGACTCGGAGAGATAATAACACCGATACAAAAATCGTTATTATGAGCCATAAAGGAAATTTTATGTGTAAGTACATTTTAATGTTTGTCGGTTATATGTAAATAATTCATTTTTTTATATTTAGGTTTGGGTAGCGAGGGTCGCGTATCGATATATTTGAATCGTTTGACCGGGTTCGATCATCGATGCCGGGTTCGATACTCTGTAGCGTTGGGGGATGGGACCCGACGCGTGGACTCGGGACCTCTGGAGGATGTTTCGGACGCTGAAGGACGAGCTAGGGGATGGCACCCGAGGGCTAGACTCGTGGACATTGCACTAAAGGTTAGTTCAATTATTATATTTCACGTAAATATCCTCATAAATTTAGAGGAATACGTTCCAAAAATCAGCGAGCAAAAAATGTTAAAAAGATAGATAGGTTCTATTACTTAAAATCGATATATTATTATTTTCACCACACAGAAGGATTTTAATTTAAATAAAATTTAACGTAGATAAATATATTCTTTTAAAAAGCTTGTATTTTGCTACGTAAAGTAGTCGTATTTCAAGCTTCAGTATTTAACCCTTTTAAGCCTCTTTTTTATCATTGCTTTTTTCGTTGTTTTTGACAGTTTTTATAGTTATGATCGATCTCAAGCTGCCTGCAAAAATAATATACGCTCTCTTTATAGAATATTATTGTTATTTTTATGATAATTTATGGATCTGACATACTACAAAAATGTCAAACCGGTAAATAAAATAGGCAGGCAGCAAATAACATTTATTCTCATTCGTATCTTAAATTCCATTTATTTTTTTTAGTCTGAACAAAAAATCAGTAAAAATAGTATATTTCCTTGAAACCTATTATTTTATAACCGTGCAAAAAGAGAATTGGATGAACATTTTTAAATAGTCAAATATTTTTAGAAATAATAAATAGAATATCTCATTTAATAATTTAAAACGAATCAAAAAAATTTTCGTTTTTTTTTAAATTAAATTATGAATAATACATGGTTATTAGGCAGCCATAGACGCATTTTGTCTGCATTTTTTGTAAATATTTTTTTAATCAAGTTAAAGGTAATCGATAAATGTTCTTATTTTGGCTAAATGAATAATCAGAGGCGAATCATCCATATACTATACCCAAGCAAATTGAGAAATACAGTAATACCCCCGATAACGCGAAAGTTGGGACCGCGTAATCAGAACAACGCGTTATCGGGATAATGAAGCACATAGATAATTTAGGGTTACGGGTATTTCGCAAAAAAATACAAATCTGCTATAACAATGTAAAAAAAATATGAATCTTAGATGAATGAAATATTTGGTTGCCATGCATGCGATCGGCCAACATCCACACATACATCCGTGGCTCATTGTCTACATTAGGCGTGAATGGTTAGAAAGTGCCGAGCACTCGCACACATGAGGACATAGATATGTGCGAGCGAGATCAATACAGAGGCGCACTCAGCTAAACAGCTAGGCATAGAGTTTGCGGTCGAGCTATGTATGAATAGAATGCGCTCGCCTTATTAGAGGGACTGCCGCGATTTATTTTGAAATTAGCGTTACCGGAACACGCGTTATTCGGGGTATTACTGTAGCCGCCACCGCATGATATATGCTAATAACTACCGTGCAAAAAATAAATATTGATAATTAAAGTATAATTTAATCAAACTTAAAAATGACTTGAATTTGATTTTTATATATTGTTATTTTTGAAAATACATACATATGTAATACATTTAAATGGTTATCGATTCAAATTTAATTTAAAATAGAGCAATATATTCGTTAAGTGTCGCTACTTTACAACAAACGTGCTCGTTTAATAGTGGTCTTAGCTGGGGAAAAATTACTTGCTCTCTTCACTTGGAATGTTAAACGGAGAGATATCTTCGAGAGTATCTTTTATAAAATTAATATCTTATTTTTGTTTTGTTTCACTAGTTTTCAATATGAATTCGATTATTTTTTTAGTTTTTTGTATAGATAATTCTTGATCGTGTACCACAATGATCACATTGGAATTTTACACATCATTATACATTACCATTTAAGTCCATAGAGTAATTAAATACTTTCTAGAATTGAACTATTGCCAGAACATCTCAGTTACTGGAATAACTCTACAGTTTTTGTTCTTCAGTAGGCACATTGCTAGTTGGCAATTATGCAATATAATTAATTAATTATTCTCTGCCAATTCCATTTGTCAAAAAATCGTCAAAGAATTTGTAAAAAAATAGATTCAAGTATATTAGAACAATATTAAAATTAAAAAAAAATATTATTGCTATTTGAGTACCTACTATTTAACTGTATTCGTATAAGAATACATACATTTTAGTAAAAAAAATATACTGTGGATGGAATTGCAGAAAGACGTAAATAATCCTTTGCCAATATAATCTAATATGATGTCCCATAAATATATGATCATATTTTATTAAATATACATGTAATTTATTTGTAAGAATAATAACGTCGATAATAGCCGATTTATTAGGAAATGGGTATTGGTTAAAAAAGATATTAGACATTATTTATTTTTGCACCGCGGGTAATACCCGTTCAAGTTCGGTATCTAATTGGTCTCTATACCAGTATTGATTTTATGGCCGTATAAATAAATAAAACAGAGAGGCAACAGGCTATTAAAGCTACACCCATACTGATAAATGCATCGACCTTTAACTCATTGGAAATTAATTTCCGCTAATTTCCTTTCGTTTCAAAAATAGACCGTGTATTTTTTTAATCGTTTCACGAGCTCTAGGAAAATTCATATTAAACGAAGTTAGCGAAGTAAAAACAGATTCTGCCTCTAATTGTCTTTGAAATTAACTCCACTGGTCTCACTGCATTATGGTAGTTCTCTGTTTTAATGGAGAATTGAATTATTAAAATGGGAATACTTTTCTCTTTTATTCGCGCGCTCCTTGTTTTCCGATCCAATTTCAGTGGATGCGCGCATTGTACTCTGCACTATGGACGTTCTGGAAAATCTAACTAATGAGATATAGACATCGATGTGGCTAATATTTCAAACCAAAACAAACAAGCAATTATTCTGGTTCATGCACAATAAGCATGTGATATATGATGATCAATATTTTATTACGTTGCTTGTATGTATACGTACTGTGTATACAATCGGGAAACAGAAGTTAATTAAAGCTCTTGTTTTTTTTTTAAATGAATACATATTTTAAACAGCTTATTAATTGTAGTTGATTAACATTGAATTTTAAAGCCATATACAAGTTTATTATTAATATTATATTACTCTAGCTGTGCCGATAGGATTAATTAGGAACCTAAGTTGTTCTCGAATAACTTTTAATATAAATTGTATTTCTCAAAAAAAAGTCTAAAGAATAAATATTATAAATAACCATTGACATTTATTGTCTGCGATTGCGAAAAAAAATAAAAACAATAGTATTCGCTTCTGTTGCCACGGACACGATGTTTTTTTCTGGCTCGCATCTGGTACGACGTGCCAAAAAGCGAGTGAAACGAACTAGTAACATGTGCCGCGAGATTTTTACGGTCGACGTATCGGCGGCGTGTCCTCAGTCTGCGGCGGGTCATCTTTGAGTGCGCTTCTTATATACACGTCATATTGATTAGTTAAAAAACCCAAAATTTCGACCAAATTTGGAAGCATGAATAACTGTTATTATTTTTTTATTATTAAAAACGTCAATATATTGATAAAGGTTTTTTTAATATCTTGATTTGACATGTTTAGGGTTTATTTCCCATTATAAATAGACTCTCTTCTAACGACGCGGTTGGTTTTGAGCCACCGTGAAGAATCGGTTAGTTCGTTAAGTATGAAATTTGTAGTTAAGTCTTCTATATGGCGAGTTTCTATAGCATCGTCTCTATCTCGGCCCTATAGAAGGGTTCGCTGTCTCTTCTTTGCATATATAAATCCCTTTCATTTTAAATTATGTCCAAGCTTTTTTAAAGAATATTGATTAAACAAAGTAGCAAAAAATAATATTTGAAATTGACAGCGGTTAAAACTTGTTTTTCTATTTGAATTTTTCGGCATTCTTTATTCCCTGGATTAATTTAATACAGTCAGCCCTCCTATAACGTTTTCTCTCAATCACTATTTCTACAAAATGCCTTGTCAACCAAAGAGCATTGACCTTTACTTTGCTGGGAAATGTATTATATATTTACGAAATATGTAATTTGACCTCGTAAATATTAGCGTTTTTTAGAAAGAAGCAATTTAGAGGAAACGTTATAGGAGGGCTGACTGTAGTCAACTTTGATAGCTTCTTATTTCATGTCGGTATTATATTTTATCATTTTTTTGATTTTGTTATTAAGCTGCGACATATATTTCGTCTTTTTCATTAAATTCGCGCTTTAAAAATTATCAAAATGTTTTTTTGTGATTTTTGTTTGAAGATGGAAAAGTCGAAAATTCGCACAGTTATGTAATATATTTTTATGTGGAAATGCAGCTTCGCAGACAGTTAAAACATTAATAGTGCATTTGCTCTAATTTTACTATGCAGCAGATGGTATGAAATTGGTTCACAAAATTTCGGTCTACTAAGATTTAAAAGAATCATTTTTTTATCAATCCGCGTATGTATAGTTTTTATTGATCCATTTATCATAATATCCCGAGGATATTATACGCCTTTCTAAGCATTTTGCTTCATATTATTCGCTTGTTACTTAAACCATTATCCCATCACAAAAAAAAGCCGTTGGGATTGTCCATACAATTGGTGCGAATAGGTGTGAAAGCAAAGTTGTAAATCTCCAAAAAAAATGATTCTGTATAGCAAACTCTCTGACCCGCAATAGTATACATCCATGTACGTATGAAAATGTGCGCTACTACTAAACGGAGGCGGCAGAGAAACATTCGGATTCTAAACCTATCGGAAAAAGGGAAAGTTAAGAAAGTTTGTTATCCGAGTTAATGTAAAATACCACAAAAGAGTTGGCGAAGGCGTAATACCACTTGGAGCCTATAGCCAGGCCGACCCATCCCCTCTTATCCCCTCCATCCGCCACTTCAGCCCCGGCTCGATAGAAAATTTACGATTACCAGTATCCGATATAGAAGTTGGAATAGTTGGGGTAGTCGACACAGGCACGGGATATGGAAATTTATTATACGTATTAATGCGAGTGTATGGATGGTAACCGATTTTGTAATGGCCAACGTTCGGCATGTTCAAGTACTGCGGTCAGAAAGTTACTACAACCCACTGCGTTCGAGGGTAGCTCGGCAAAGTTTAATAAATGTTAACGGGTTAGAAAGTTCTACTCGAATAGTTGAATGCAAAAAAAAGATGTCTGGACGATTGTTGACAAGTGCTTTTTCGAATAAACCTCTATCTCATTTACTGGTATTGTGTCATTGAAAGACGCTTATTTAGGGAATATATATAAAAATAAACGTTAAATTTATCAACATTTGTGATAAATTTTATAATTTATATTCGTCAATAGTATTTTCAGTTAAATTTATGTATGAAATTTTGCAATGTCCAAATCTACAGCTGAAAAAGCTTATTCTGTTTAACGGATGGGCTGGTATAGCCAATATAACTTTGAATGTTTTGTCATCTTACCACAATGGTAACTTTCTATAAAGTTTAATTTATATGTATTTTTTTTAATAATTTAATTAAATATTTTTTAATAAATTACTTAATTTTTAATAAATTACAGTGATTCTAAATTAAAATTTCAATATTTATGATGTTATTAGAAAATGAATCCAAAAGACTATTAAAATTACACCAATGCCTCGTTTAATGAACAGCGTTAAATGATGTAATTTTAACATAAACTAAATAGGGAAAAAGTCCACATGCGGCTAAAAATAAAAAAAAATCTTAACATTAATTTGCGTCACAGTGTTCATTTTTACGATAAAGGTTCTGGCACTTCTGATTTTTTTGGTTTTTTCTGATGATGTCATCTAGCGTCATTTGGCGCGATCTATTTCAGGAGATAGTATTTAAAACACCTTATCTTGCTTTTGTACTCCTTCCAAAAATCTTAATCATTCGCTACAATTTGATCAGGAGTTTCGAATAATGTTACCAAGCTTTTAGTATGGAAAACTGTTGCTAGTCATTTGAGTCCATCGTTTTAATAATCACTATTTTTAAGTTCTATATTGGCTAGGCTCTTACCAGAAACCTGCAGTAAATACTCTGTTCTGTTCATCTACATCTGCTAGTCCTGTAGTTTCGATTAAGTTGACAATTTGGTCAACGATGATACTCTTTTCGTGGGAACCCTTGGATACCTTCGGCCATAGTTTCCCCCATACTCGGTAAATAAATCAATTTCTTTTCCACTTTTCTGTCCACTTTTATTCGAATTTACGAGTTACTCTCATTATATTTATTTTACAAATTTATTAAAAGAGATATTCATTAGGAAGATGAATCAGAAGCATCTATAGGGTTTGATCCTTGATGATCCCGTTTGACGATTGATATAAGGAGTGAATTATATTATTACATGCCATACAATAATTTATAAAAAAAAGATCCACACTACAATATCACTGTACTAATATTTTATTAGTATGTTCTAAATAGTTTCCTCAATATGCATGAATAATAATTATTTTAAGTTTTTTCGTCTTAAATGTTTTTATAGAGGTCCTTTTAATTTTCATCCACCTTTGAAACTAACACATTATATAAAAAATTGGTCGAATTTATGTTTTGTACTATCACTATTTTTAGACTTACATGAAAACTTTCATGACAAATTAATCATATAAATCGATAATTTACTATACATATTTATATTAATATATTATTTATTATTATTGACTATTACACAATTCACTATCTGGAATGTTACATTAAAATCCACCCAGGATTTCAATCTTCAAGAGTGTTAACCGCAAAAGAGTCAAAACAATAGACAACGATTGTAAAAGTACGCTAAAGACGGCGAAAAGAATTTGGTCCGATGAGAGGCATTGTTTCTAGGGACTTTCGCGGAATAATTATAACTTTTTATAAGATTTTTTTAAAGAAAATTAATTATTAATTGGTTTCTAGTATATTTCCTGAATATGGCCATGCTGATTTTTATCACTCCAGTAATTAGTATAGTTTTGTAGTTTTACTTTCACTTGACTATCTCGGTATTTGAACTTTTGCATCTGTACTGTATGTACATATGTCTTTACTGGTGCTGAAGGTCTCTCTTTGTTCAGCGATTATTTCTATATTATTAACGTATTTATAGAGAGTGATGGGCGTGCACTTGGGGAAGGGGCTTAGGCCTCGGGCAACACTTTGTATGAAAGAACAATTTAATTAATATCCGTGTAATTCGTCCAGAATGGCTAAATTTCCAGCGTGTTGCCGCGGGCTACCAAATTTATGCATCGCCGTTTTAATTATGAACATAATGTCGTATTAAAAGTTAACGTCTCAAAACTGGAAATAAATAAGACTTAATGGCCTGACGAAAACCAAAACTGGAAACAGTTTCGAGGCGTAGAAGCGCTCGCGCCTTAATTGAAAAGGTACACACTCGTCGTTCTATAGTTGCGAACAGGGTATTGCGTGTTTCCGGGCCCAGAGACGGATATACAGCGCATATTTACGTCTAAATTATTTTAGTAAAAACAACATCGATAATTGGAAACTTGAGATGATACTATTATTTTAAAAAATAAAATGTTTTTCGTGGCCAACGCTTAAATAAATAGACTTTGCGATGCTGAATATACAATTATAAATTAATATAGAAATAATTTTACCAGAATGGTGGATATGTGATACGATGTACGTACGTTGTAACCACGATATATTTCAACATAAACTATTAGCTGGAAGTTAACGTAATTTAGTGGCCTATAGTACACCAAAGTAAATTAAATTCTTGCCCACGAGAGCGATACAATATCGCCTGAGATAAATTCGATACTAACCGTAAATTTATTTAGTTCGTTTTTTAAAAAAAAAAACATCCCTGAACACAGTAATCCCACGGTCAAAGTAAACACGGGACAATTTTCACCATTTTCCACCATACAATACGTTTTTTTTGCATGAGCCCGTTTCGTCGACACGATCGTTCTATGAAATCTCGCACGCGATTTGGGACGAAAAAAAGTTGAAAACAGGACTCAGACAACATAATTATTTTTAAGTCCTTTATATATTTTGGCAATTTTTTGAATGAAAGTTTTTGGCGTTTAAAATTCAAATGAAAAATGAATGTCAGATTAATGTAAAAGATTTAGAAGAAATAACGCCGCTCAGTGCTGCGTGTTTACACAGATGTTTCGACATATTTTTTCATGTCGAAATATTCTCATGAATAAAAGGATAGTTGTTTAAAAATACATTTTATTATAAAAAATAATGTTGACTAAGAAATTGTCAAAAATTCCATATATTTTGCTTCGTATAATTTATTCAATGCTTTTATTTTTTTCGTATAATAATTTTGTTCAATGAAACTTATCTGATATGACATTTTGCAATTCTAGCGCAATAAAATATGTATGTACACAGTATATGGCGGATCGATGCCGACCTATCCCTCGCAAATTTCCGAAGCGCTCGTTTCTGCGAGAATATATAAATACCAATATATTACAAACAAAAGTACAACTCTAAAGAGAGCAACCAAAAAAAAACACTCTTCAACCTACCCCCGAAATAAGAGCAAAGTGGAAATTTTAAAAATGAATTCCCTGAGTGATGATAATTGAGTCAGGGGCGGGGAAGCCGGGCAGGTATTCCGCGGATCGATCCGGGAAACTGGGACCTCATAAAATTAACATCCGATGACGGGTCAGGTCCGCGGAAGCAGGTCAGGACTCGGCCGCTAAATTTTCGGTTAATTGGAGGGCCGGTAAAAGGGGAAGCAGTGGGTGAGGGGAGCTACCCAGGAGGAGGATCGATCGTTCGCCGCACGTAACCTTTGACTTTGGCGAACCGAGCTAACCCGAACACGTGTGTTGTCAATTTGTTACCGGTTCCGGTCTCTATTTGTTTTATACTGGTATACGAATTACGTGTGTTGTCATCCTGGATGCATAAGATTATTTATGCCAATGATCACGAAGATCACAGCCGAAATTGGGTCTCAAATATTGAGATGTAAAAGCACAATTTAGATTTAGAGATTTAAAAGCGAATACAAGCGAGATTTTAAGCTCCAGAAACGATATGTTATTACCCCTAAATATGCGTTTCTATGCTCTATAAATATTTAGTTTTAATGAACTGAAAGTAAATTAATCATATTAAATATTATCCATGAAAAAATATAAAAAGATAATCCATTTTGATGCATGTTTCATGTTCAAAGAGAATTAATTGATTTATTAGCTCGCATCATAAAAAATGCTTTGACATATTACTCTTTTATGTTTTTTGGTTTTCAATAAAATGAGCATATAAAAATT
>JAGXCT010035688.1:45121-63461 GCA_022495035.1 Philopotamus ludificatus | reverse complement strand
GTATGTGAATGCGACCGCGCAATTGGGGGATTTGCGGCGAATATTTAAACTCAGCCTGGAATTCGGGGTAGTGTAATTGGGGGTTCCACTGTATTGTAGTTTTTATTTTTTTCGCAAATACGGACAATAAAGGTCAATGGGATTTATATTAAAAGAGTTATTCGAGAAAAATCAAAAACTAGGGTTCCCAAGTAGACCCCAATCGGCTAGGTAAAAATAATATAAGGACTACCGGGAGAAGAAATCGTGTTAAAAATTCTATATTAATCATTAATTAAATATACTCCTTCGATAGCTCCAACTTTCATCCATCTTTCTAGTAATTTTAGTATATGCCATTTGCATAAAAAAATCACTTCTTCGATATTCTTAAAATTTTCGTAGGTTAAAAGCGCTATATTGATCTAAATAAATGCTAATCTGATGGAGCAAGATCGGGTGAATATTATGAATGAATAATTATATTCCATTCATTTATCCCATGAAATGAATTGAATAATCTGTGGCTTTTCCACGAATTGCTAAATTTTAATCGACTCAGCTTATTATCACAATAGAGTGTCGTTTTTTTGAGAAATATTTAAGAATTTTATAATGACTAATTCCTTTACAATCTCACTATACAAACTTTTTGACCGTAAGGTTCAGTGTTGCCAGTGGTCTCTGTTCTTTAGAAAACCATTGTTTATGCGAAATAGGTTCGAGTACATAATCAATTTCTCATCCCCTATCTCAAAATGGTAAAGAAATGTTGATTTTTTCTCTAATTATAATATTTTTTTACTTTTCTTGCACTCTAGACCAAGAATATCCGACTGTATCTGCTATTTGTATAATAGATTTGGTCAAATTTGATTCAACTTCAATCTGTAACACTTCATTATCCACTTTGACTCAAATCTCATGCGAGGCTTATTTTTTGAGTCAAAATTTTCACTTTGAAATAGTTTGAAGCATTTTTGTCACTGTCGAATAGTCAATACGTTTCTGTAAATATCATATGTTTTTTGCAGTCATTACATTATTTTTTTGATTAAATTTTGATCTTGGCAATTGGACTAATATAACCGTCGAAATTTAAAAATTCTACATATTTTATATCAAAACTAATATTGATTCGGCAACGCGTTATGTATTAATCTACTCCCACATTGCAGAATTGCACTCTCTTCTCACTGCATTAAAAAAATATTTTCTACTTTCGTCCATCGTTGATCTTTGTCACGCCCACTTCCATTCAAATAATTTTAGTACATCTTCGGAATGTTTTAATAAAAATAATTCTATATCAATTTCAGTAGTTAATATATCAATTTCAATGATACGAAACACCGTGTTTATTCAGATTTTCAATAACGCTCACCTTGCAATCAGATATTATTTCATGTCTGAAAATTTTTAGCGATATATATATCAGATTGTTTCATGCACCGTAATTATTTAGAATGGAAAATTTTACGACGTTCATTCACACCGTGTTTTAACGAGCTTTTGAACCATATTTTAATAGAATCATTGTTAAAATATAATTTCACGCCGGTGATTTTCTGTTATATGTTCAGCGCAATTATGATCGCCAAAGAAAACATATTTTTTTCACGAGTGAAATGTGTCAGTTTAATGTACGGACTGATCATTTTTGATGTGTTAACTGCTAAGTGTCGATTTTCTTTGATCTCCTTTCGCTCGAAATTCATCATATATCTAATTTATTCTCGATCCAAATCGCATCTATATTTGTTAATAAAAATCTAATTGGATTCATCTCCATGTATGTATGTATTTTTTTAGTTCACTAGGCAAAATTTCTCGTGTAATTGACACGCCCTCTTTCATATGCACCTGCACATTATGCATTTATTATAACAGTATAAACAAATATGCATTTTGCATATAATCAATTCGTATAACGATTATTTTTAAATATAATCTTGAAATGCTAAAAGCGTCAATTATTTTTCCGTTATATCTCAAGCCCTTTGCAATCGATATATATATAATCAAAAGATTATAAAACGTAATTATTCATGGTAATGATGATTTAAGCCTAAACTTAATAATTTTAAGAACCGGTGTATCAAAGATTGTTAATTATAATTTTTATTCAGTGCTAATTATATATTTTTTTTAAAGTGTTTAAATGTTGGATTATTGTCGGACGATATATAAAAAAATCATTTACAATGTCAACGTTTGTTTCAATGAAGTTGGCAACACTGTGTTAGCTGTCAGATTTGACGTCTGCGTGTGCCTGCATCCTATTATTATCTTACTACTGTTACTTACTAATAATTTCGTTGATTTTTAAATGTATATAAATACTATTGTATTTTAATAATCGTCCACAGCTTCTCAATATAATTATAATCCATTGATTTATGCTTAGTTTATTTATATAATTTAAGCATTATTTTATTCTGAATATTTATACTAAAACTTGAAAATAATTTCTCATACAATATTTAAAAACTAACTTTATATGAGAGAAACATTCATAAAGTTCAGAAAACTGCTCTTTTAAATAATCGATTAAAAAAAATTAAGTAAAAGTTTAAAGTATACATTGGAATATCATTCTATCGTTATTCTTAGAATTTAGATTAGGATTTATATTGATTTTAAGAATTTTAGAAACGATGAACCATTGAAAAACGATGGATCGAGGTTGCGCTGTATATAATCAGGCCTTCTTCTATCAAAACTCCCCATTTTTTAAATCTATTTTGACTTACTAGAATAACAATATCTTTCGGTGAAATTAGCCTAGTGGTTTTTCTATACTTTTCTCCTCTTCATCGCCCTATTTCAAAATGTATTTACCTTACCATCTCTACGGCACTGTTTTCAATGAAAATGTTTCTTAGCTCTCTAACCGCTATTGTCACACCGGAGTGACAACTGCTTATTCACAGCACGACACGTGCTGGCAGCTTTGTGTAAAAGTTATTTGAACAGTAATGTGTTCATATAATTCATGAGAACATCTAGAACTCATAAATTTTGTTAGAAGATCCAAGTTTTAGTTACATTTTTGCATTTGTAAATTTATTTAAGTCAAAAAAAATTTTTTATACCCACCGCACTTTATTGGGATCTAATATTGAATCTATTACTTTTTAATCTCACTATATTTCAGATAAATCTAATGAAAAAAAAAATAGATTAGCAATTCAATACAGAATAGTAATACAAAAACACAGATTTAAAAAAATATTAGGGGGCTAATAAACATATACAGTCAACCCCCCTATAGGGCTTCCTGATATAGAGCGGCATGTACGATAGTCCCTCTTATAGTGCCTTCTCCCAGATCGCTGTTTTCTATAAAATGTTTGACTTTCTAGGTTAGTTGACATATTTCGTTAGTTTAGTTGCTCCCTAGTCTTCAATAGGGTGGGGTTCTATAACGTGGTCTATATTTTGACGCTGTTGGGTTGACTGTACATATGTTCAGTATTTTTTTATTTTTTTATATTGAGAATTCGTAAGAAATGTAAAGGTATTGATGAAAGAATAAAAATAGTTATTCATGATATGCTTCATAATCAGCTCTCGTAGCACGAGCCACTTGTACGTTTCACTCGCACTCGGCACATCGTATTAGATGCGAGCGAGAAAAAACATCGCGTCCGTGGCAACAGTAGCGAATATAGTTGTTTTTATTATTTTTCCGGACGAATTGCGGACAATAAAGCTCAATGATTATTTATAATATTTATTCTTTAGACTTTTTTAAACAAATACAACAAGTTTGTGACATGTATGATTTATATTAAAAGAGTTATATGAGAATTAGTTAATTAATTTTACATTTTGACAAGCATCATTCATCAATAAAATGCTTATTAGATTAACGTCTAATTGTAACTTATGGTTGAAGTATCGATACCGAGCTGATTTCGATACGTGCCCCCCATATCTCCAGTTCGATCTCCATTACGACTGTCGATCGAGCGATGCTTCGTCGAAGGTTACCGTCGTCGATGAGCATCGCCAGTCCACTCGCTCGCCACCGACACGAGCGTTCGTATATATTTTCGTATTCTTCAGCACCGGTGCTATATTTGGCCACATTTGTATACTCGTGACGTCCAACGCAAGACTGGGAGGTGTGTGTGTGTGTTCCTCTCGTTCCTGGTCTGCCTGGCCACGGATACCCAGAACCAGAGGAGACGTGTACCCCGGTGGCGTAGACGTCCTGCGCCGTGTAGTCCCAACAAGTGCACCTCGCCCCCTCCCGGGAACTCTCCCTACCCTCCCCCGCTGATTTATTTTGAATTTTCCCGCTGGTATCGGCTTACCGCGTTGTGTGTATATGTGTGTCTGTCCTTCAGAGCCCTAGGTAAGACCCGAAACCGCGGATGCGAAATTTTAATGGGATGTCCCGGTGTCCGTGACCGTGACTGATTTCAAAAACGAAAATCCTACACGTAGGATGTCGACCTCAAAAACGGATTAGCCGTATTTTTGGCATGCATTTGCGTTTTGAGATTAATTTCACCGTTTATTTATTCCGTAGATATCTCGTGATTCATGATTGTCCCAAACTATATCGGTTACAGCTCCAATTTGTGTTTCGTTGTGTCTGTGCAAGCCGTGGAAAATTGTGCTATATTGAAACAGGAAAACTCTCTCTATAACGAAAATTTGAATTTTTGCCAAAATATCAATATGATTCAATATCAAATAATATTCGACATATTGATAGTAAAGAATGTGATTGATTGACGTGTAAATAACGCGAGATGAGAGCTCTAACTGTTGAATTTAAATCATTATCTCTCGTCTAATTTGTAAAATCTTTTACCATTTACGATTTTTTTATTGTAATGACCAATTGATGGAAGCGCCATGTGGGATACGGAATGGCGTACCGTTTCAAAAATAAGCACTGATCCATATATGTTTTGTTTTTGTCAAAACTAAATTTACCCGCGGCCTTAACAGCTGTATAAGCTAAGGGCAATCCATGGTATCCTATCGAAAACCCAAAAATACCACGTGGAAAAGCCCCATGTGAACTTTGAAAGAATGTCGGGGGGTATATTTAGAGCGGCTCGTTTCTATTTCTCATACGAAACTTTCATTCACATCACTTTATGCATTTATTTTCGGTCGCGACATTCCGTGTAAATTGAATGTCTTCCGAATTAAATATGTCGAAATTCATAAATCAACCCATTAAATGGCCGACAAAAATTATGTATGCACAGTAATTAATTTTGAATATGCCGCCGTCCCCTTTCGATTTCTGTGAACGCGGCACGGAATGATTCATACACGTCGCCAGTATAAAATCTGCATTGTGCAGGACCCGATGTACCTCTAAAATATCCCTATTCCGGGTTGGATTATTGCCAGAATTTCTAATGCGAAATATACTATATGCTTCTTGAAAGCGAACGCTTCAGTACATTTTATAAATACATTGAATCAAATATGTTTTACGATTTTACGATCGGCGATCGTGACCCATATCGATCGGAAAGGGATGCGACCCCGCCGCCGGTAGCCGATCGGCGGCGTTCGTGCGTTTCCGGTCGGCGTTCGCGCGTCTCTATCGTTTGAACGGTTGTCAAACGATGACACATGGCGGTGCACTGTATTTATTATTGGCATGTCGGGTAGTCGAACTTTAAATTGCATCTTGTAAATGCATAACCCGAATAGCGTTTGCGCTATTTTTGAACGATCACTCATCTTCGAAATTTATTATGCAAGCCGCCATCGCAAAATTGCATCTACACACTGCGTTCAATAACGCATAATGGTTCAAATATAATAAGCAATCAATCATATAATTTAATACATTATTACATAATTAATTTCAATTATTCGTATAGTAAAAAAAAGATGGCGATCTCAATTCATTTGTTTTATTCGGCCATTTTGAATTCGTTTGTTTTTTTGTTGACGTTTGAGGTTATGTCTCAATTATATTGTTTTTCATTAAAGACTGCCATCATCTAATTCATTCATGCATTAGCAATTAATTAACACTAATTATTAATATTTTTTGCGGACAATTCTTCAGGTTTTCAATAGTCGATTTGTCATCGTCTTCAGCGGATTAAGATGATCGCGTTGGCCTTCTTCCAAGGTGATAACGTTCTTGGCCGGTCATAGTCAATGCGCCTGACACTCCACCGATGTTTAATTATCCACCTGCCCACCTATAGTTTCGTCCACTTGTCTGCTGTATATACGGCCAGCCAATTTCTGAAACGTTTTCTGGTGCCATATGCATGAGGTCCATATAATTTTGACGGTGAAGGTCGGTCAAAAGGAAGCTGTTGACGAACGCTCGATTTAATTGATTTCTTTTTGCCTGCGATGGCATATGTAAATATGTGGACGTGCCAAAATTACACAGGTGACACATAAGCGAATAGATGGACGCAGTCCATTCTGATTTCCATACGTTTTGTCTAAACGTATATGCTTTAAATAAACATGAGCATACTTCTATCCATAAATCTTGTTGTTGTATTGCCAGAGCTCGCAAATTTGGCCATAAACCTCTCGATTTTTTAATAGGCGTGATCTTCGCAGCAATTTCCGGCGAAATATTTACGCGTTTCTTGGCATAACACCGTCAATTTATTTTCGGCTAATCTCCGTCACTCTCTAGTTCTCGCGACATGATTGATTATCGATATTCAATTTTACGCCAATTCATCAAAAAATTAATGGAAAATGTGACGTCGCTCTTCATCTAATGGCTCTTTTTTCTTGCAGGAAACAAGGACAGTTGTATCAAAATCATCGACCGTTTTACCAGATATCGACGACATCTGGGACGAACGAATTTTGAGAAAATTGGTAATTTAATCTATCTCGTTTAATTTTTATACTTAATTTTTTTTATTATATTAATATTTTTTATTTTTATTCTAGTTGGAAGACAGTGACGATTACGAAGAACGAAGAAAAATCCGCGCTAGGCTTCGCCAGGTGATGGCCGAGCAGGAAGGTATGATGAATGTGGTGAACCTCCCAGTATAGTCCTAAATTCTTTGTCTCGACAATAAAGAAGTGCATACGCATCTTCGCTCATCTTTATAGTCCTGTAATATTTCATACAGCATCCAAAACCCATTTTAATCGATTTATCCGATGCATTTTAAATGTAACTGTACTCTGAAGCATGACGATGCTAGTCTCTACGGTAATTCTTTAATTTTCAGCCAAGGTATCTAACTAAATCGCAGTCAACTCTCCTATAGCGATTGTGGCTAATGCGGCGTGTGCGCCAGTCCCTTCTATAGTGCTTACTTCTAGATCGCCTTTCCTACAAAACGCTAAATATGCGAGACGGGTTTCTATAGCATGGTCCTTATCTCGGCGCTATATTAGTAGGGTCTGTAGAGCCTTGGCTACATTTTTACTTCCTGCCAAATATCAGATATTTCTGTTCTGGTAACAAAAATTAATGGTTAGAAATATTTTGTCACAAAAAACTTTCAGCTATGGATGATTTTTTATCAGACCTTGGATTGCGAGTAACTTGGTCTGCAAGTTTTTAACTAATGATCCAACCAGGCTTTACACCAGAGATTTATTTCAACTATGTTTGAAACGAAATTATGGAAAAATCATTTCTACATTGTAATCTTCTTCAAGATCGTCGATAAACCGTAGGACTGCAGGTGAAAGAACTAGGAATTCCACACAGAAGTACTGGTGAATCTGCATCGCAAGCAACTGCAAGAAGTTGTGTATGAAATTTATGGAAGGAGTGTTTTGGTTTTTGGGAACACGTTTTTGGAACGAATTATGCTCGCAAACTAAGATACAAATATGTTTAGCTAAGTTTCGTTTTTAAGTCACGGAATCAATATTATTAAAATTGTGCATTTGATTTTTGTAGCGTGCGCGCAGATCGTCGCGGATGCCGTCGAGGAGTCTGCCGGAGAATCAGTCGAGCTGGAGCAGCACCAGCATGACGACGGTGAGTCTCTTCTCGGGGATGGGTTGGCGAGCTTGCCAGAGCCGCTGCTGCGCGACGTGCACGGGGCCCTGTCGCGGCTGCAGGGGGCCCTGCGCACCGGGCCCGCGCCCGAGCTGCTGGACCTGGTGGCGCGCCTCCAGGCCGGCCTGCTCGCCCAGGACCCGCCGCCGCCGCGCCCCTCCAGGCGCCGCCGCCTCGGCAACACGCGCCACACCGTCGGAGTCACCAGGGAGGAACTGGCCGACGCCCGTAAATACATGCAGAACATTGCCTTCCCCGCGGACGCCGCCGCGGCCAAAGCGGTCGAGCCCGAGGAGCCTAGGTCCTCGCCCTACGCTCTGCTAAAGCAAGCTTCTTTCGGAAGCATCTTGTCTCCGACTAGCTTCGAGCGGACCAATTCGGTGCCTCAAACTCCCGTAAAGAACGCCACCGCTCGTCCGTTCACTCTTACCTTTCCGTCGCCTAAAGCGGATCTGCCGAGCCCGGTAGACGCTTTGGCCATGCTCCCCCGGTCGCCGTTACAAGAATCCATAAGGTTAAACAAACCCGACAACACCTTGAGTTACTTTGAAGCGGCTCAAGTGCATCAAAAGCAATTACCCGTGAAGCAGACGTCGACCGTCAACCCCGCGCATCTACAAAACGGATTCGGCTCGCCGAAACCTATCCTCAGAGAATCGGTTTCTTTGGATTCGGGGTCGGATCACGCCGTAAACGAAACCGTAGCAAAAATCGTTCAAGAAACTTTAATAAAAGCAGCCCAGAAAAAAATATGCGACTACGAATCGTCGTCCGAGAGCGACGACGAAGGATCCGATTGCAGCACGGTTAAAATGGACGATCGCAACGTAGAGTCCGATTCCGTGGATCCGGATAGAGACACTCCCGTGATAGAAAACAATCAAATCAATCAATATTACATACCGAAGAGATCTCCGGATCAGTTTATTAAACAATACAATCCGATACAGAATGGCATTCATCCGACGCAAGAACCGCCTAAAAATAATTTCGTCGAAAGTTATTCTCCGTTCAATAATAATCGTATGAACGGTTATCATGAAGCAGAAAATACCATAAACAGTAAGCAAAACAAAAAATTGAAGATGAAGAGAGCGAATACCATCGATATTCCGAAACCGGCGCATTATCAGATGGAGAGCGACGACGAGTCGGATAAGCGACTATCAAAGTTTTATCAGCTGGATTCCATAAATACGGAATATAAACCGAAAATTCCGGAATTCCAGCCGAAAACGGATAACGATCGCAAATTCCTCGCGTTTATTCAGAAGCACGACGATAACACGACCGGTAAGGCGCAAAATTCTTTCAACGGCCAGCAACAGCGCAACGGGGGCTGCAATTGGAAGAGTTGCTTTGGCAGCATAAAGAATGTCTTTGAAAGTTCTACGTCGGATAGTGCGAATAGGCCGTTCGACGTTAACGCCAGATCTGCGAGCGTATCGTCCGCTAAAAATTTCTGGAAAGCATCCGAAGATCCTTTCCACTATACAAAACCGACAAACGTCGCTTCAAAACCGGTCAAGATGACCACGACCCGGCCCGTAGAACAGACAAAGCATCAACCGAAACTACCATGGACGTCGGAGACCAAAGGCGAGGTCGTCACGGGATCCCTTACGGTCTCCGCTCCCAAAATGACGAACGGCGTCAATGACAAAATTGTTAAATTCATTCCGAAGCCGGTGCCGGTCAATCAATTTTCTCATGCGCCAATGTCTGTGTTCAAACCGTTGCCGAAGAAGAGTGTACCCGTCAATACTAAGATATGGTCCCCGCCGTCCGTTTTAGGAAATAATAAACCGTTTGAAAATGTTCCTAAGAAACGAGACGAAGTCGTTGACAAGAACGTCTTTACCATGAACAAGCCTCCGATCCAAAAAGCGCCGGTCGTATCGACGACTCCTTGGATATCGAACGGCTCCAAAGAGAATAGAGTGTTGAATTTGGCTGCTAATAAATTTGAAAAATCATCTCCGGTTACAGTTTCTCCACAATCTCCCAATATACCTCCTTATAAAGAAAAAACTTTTAATCCTTTGCCAGTCCAAAACGGCTTTACTGGAAAACGTTTATCTTTACCGCAGTCGCTTCCCGCTCCCGGGCCGCTTTCAGCACCTAATTTAGTAAGAAAATTGGAGAACTTGAAACAGGAGATGAACAATAAAAGTAACAGCGAAGAAGAAATTACCGCCAGTAAAATAGACGCGGAACGATTGCAAATCGAATTCTATGAGAAACAAATTCGCCAGAACAATAGAAAATATCCCAAAGGCACTGCGAATGCCATTGCGGCGCGTAGATTTTCAGAACATATCCCTGAAAATTATACGTACACCGTGACGGATTACACTCCTTCGATCCCCGTGTCCACGTTCATCCCCGTGACTGAAAAAACGCCCGAAGAAGACACCAAATTGGAATCGCCGAAGAAAGTCATAGATCTCTACGACAGTCCGGAGTATAAACCGATCATTCAGAAACCGGATATTGAAAACACGAAGCTGCAACCGTCGAAGAAGCTGCCGGATCTCGTCCTCAACAATAAAAACGAATATCAAACGAAAACATCACCCGTCGTTACTCCCGAGAAATCGGACACGGACGATTCTCGATTGTATCAAAATAATAATTATAACAATAGTGAAGTGCATTTAAAGAATAAACCTGTGGACAATGTAAAACCGAGTGACAAAAGTGATTCTTTGCAGCAGACCGAATATAAAGCTGTTGCCAAAGTAATGAAGGGACCCGTATCTCAGCAAGCGGTCATCAAAGCTAAATCCACACAGGAGACGTACGAAAAGCGCGACAGCGCCGCCAAGAGTTTGAAGGGAGTATTGCAAAAATTCTCCAGTCCCAAACTCGACGTCATCAAACAGATGGAGAAGAAGAAAGCGTTCATGCAAGACACGCCTATCACTAAACCCAGTCAACCCGAACCGGCAGCGATTCCCCCGAAACAGAAAAGTGCCTACGAACACTCGCAAAATAATCACGTGCAAAACGGTAATGATATCTCTGTACCTATAATAAAATATAACAATGTAACATCCCCCAAAATATATAACGGTATTAACAACAATCTCGAAATGAGGGATCACGGCAAGGTCGCAATACCCCATCATAGATTTAAGAACAAGTGCTCGTCGGAGGCGATCGAGATAAGCGAGAACGGCGAGTCGATCGTCAGCTCGAAGTTGCAATTCCCCACGCTCAACAAGATGAAGTTCGCGTCGCCGGTCAACGTGCCGGAGTCGAACACGCCGTCGCCGACGGCGTTGAGCAGATCCGAGTCGTGGCACCAGCTCGCTCAGCAACACGCGATGAAACCGCCGTCGCCGAGGATATCGCCCGGTACGAAACCGTCGACCAGAGCAAAGTCCATGCACCTGCTGGCGCTGCCGAAGCAGTTCGAGGCGGGCATCTCCAAGGACAAGATCCAAGAGAAGAAGAAGACTGTCGAAGCGTACTTTTCAGGTCAGACATCCCCGCTGCATCTGTCCAAATCCCCATCGCAGCACGCAATGTTTGAGCATCTAACGCGAATAGAGCAAAAGCCGCCGAGCCCTAACAGAATGCAGCCGAGAGCGCCCGTTGTGGACAGGGCGAAGCGCAACGAGAGGGTGGCCCAAGTGCAGAACTTTGCTCTGGGACGCAGCCAGACGATGCCGCAGATGACGTTCGCGGAGCTGGCGCTGCTGGACGAGAGCAACGTCGACGACGCATTCGACAACTTGTTCAACACGTGTATATAGAGCGCGACCGTTGCGACGCATGGACAATCATTCCTGAACGCCATCCATTAGATTAGATATGTGCGGGGACACCCTTTGCATAAGATTGTATTGTTTACTATTATAATTTAAAGTGTGTAGGCTATAAAATGGAGACTAAGAGGGGGCTTGCGATGCGGGAGCTGCCGGAGAACCGCGTGAGTGCCACAACCCTGTGTGAGCTTGACCTGCCTCCCGTACTACCTAACTTGTTTTTACCATCTCTTGAACCGTTGGAGTGATATACATCATCTGTTACTTGTCATCGTCCTCTGACAGCATGAGTAGCACAGCACCCGCTCTGTGTCCACAAAACAGTGTGTCGCATGCCATTTGCTCTATTGTGATTAAAAATGCATTATTTGTATATACATTTATTTATTATATTTTTTTTTTTGGCATTTTAGTATGATACTTGCTACATGCTGGTATATATTAGAGTTGTTACATCTTCCTATGAATATTAATAATGTTATGATCCATCAGCAATAATCACAAATAATTTATCATTATCACTAAAAATTATTTATATATTTTTATTGCTTTGTGGCAATGCTTTATTCAGATGTGTTGAACAGATTAGTTACTAAAAAAAACGCTTTCTAAAACAGTTTTTATATCGCCGTTGTTGTATTTGCAGAAAATATCTCCACCGTTGAGACAAAGACGACAAAGAGAATTACTAAGGTGTCGAGCGAAGGTGAGAGAGATATTTTTAACGGTTCTAATACCACTAATTTTACACATAAATCACGTTTGAAACAAAGAGTCAAACAAAGGACGCGCGCATTAATCACTATTCGTTTCATACTCTATACGAATTTGAATTAAATCGTTCGACTGTACCATCCCCTTTGTTCTTTGTCATGCCGTTGAATAAAAAATCAGCGGTCATGGTCGGTTTATATCGTCTTTGGGGTGGTCACTTTGTTTTGACAGTTGAACTTCATTTGTTTTGACAACTCCATATTGTATGATGCCAAATACGACTGACATGTCATTTCAAGTACGTTTCTAACTACATTCAAATAAGTATTTCAGCCATCATCAATCTTTATAAGCTATTTTTTTTCTCAGTGTAGTCTTAAACCTCTGAAAAATAAACACAGTGTTATTCTGTAATTAATTATTTGACTTATTGGTTACAATTTAAAAACTGGGTTTTAACGAGTGAAGTTCTTCGATCAATTTTTTTATTGTTTTCGTTTTATTTTCAGAAATCGTTACCAAGGCAGCGAAACCTGTTTCGCCATTTGCCAAATTCAGGCAACTGGACAAGCAGAATTCGATCCAATCGACTCCAAGGTATGTATCGACGGTTGTTTGTTAATTATATGCCACGTGACATTATCAGTCAACTCATCAAGTACACATTAGTAAGAGAAAATTGTGCGTGTTCAAAATTTTACTCATTTGCCATTCAACTTTGTATTCGGCCAGCTCCCCAAAAACACCGTTGACCCCCACAGGCGGGGGCTCCCCTCTATTTAAGTTCACTGATCCACAGCTGCAAACTAGCGCGTCATTTATCAAAGAGCGCCTGTTGCAGTGGTGCCGCGACAAGACACAGGAGTATGAGGTACTCACAACAACGCAGAGCATGCATCTCACTCCGCATCGCCCGTCCCCTTGCACTCACATCCATACAATTTACCCTTGATTCTGTTTTTGTATATTAACATATTTATATAATACATATTTTTTTGGGAGGATATTACAATAATATTTCAATAAATAATTAACTCCAAGCTACAATGGTTATACAGTCTCAGTGTTGGCCAGCTTTTCTAGTTCCGCATTGATGTACAAACAATATCTCAATATATATACTTGCATGACTGTTTTGGGTGATAGTGTTTTTTTTTTGTGTTTTAACCAAATCAAATCTTATTGTACTGTCCCGAATTTTTAAATTAAATCTACTCATCATCACACCTATCACGTTGTTATATATATATATATACAAACGACAATTATGCTACACTGAAGAATATGCGAAATGAACAATAATTCTATCCCGTACCTTTCTTCATCAGCACAGACCGCAATATATTTATTTATTATAATGATATTAATTTAAATGTGATAAATTTAATTAGTGAATAACCAACCGAATATATATTTATTGTTTTTAGAATTATTTAACATTGTGTTATACGTACAATTAATGTCGTAAGTACATAACTGAGACAAATAGTCTATATGACTTCATTTATCTATATGTGTTCATTAGAAATTGTATAAAACGTTATAATGGATGCTGTGAATGTGTTATATAAATCGATACAATTTTTCCTTTGTATATATACATTAAATTATAATTGAAAATATTTTTTTACGCTTTCTGTGATGGAAATTATATATATATAAAAATTATAAGGGGTTTAAGAATTTTGCTAAAACTCATTCAAGAATATAAGGCTTAAGGGTTTATATACATAGGAGGTATAATGGTTCTGGTTGATGTGCGATCATATAATCGTGCATTCTCATGTTTTTCGCAATGTATTAATAATTCTTCTTTTGCAGAATGTGAAATTAGACAACTTTTCAACGAGCTGGTCGGATGGGCTGGCTTTCTGTGCGCTAATCCACCATTTCCTCCCTGATGAATACGATTATTCCAAACTGGTGGCTCAGCAACGCCGGCATAACTTTACGCTGGCCTTCAAAGTCGCAGAGTGAGTATCGCTTATAATAAATATGATATCTCATTATTTATATCTATGGAAAATGACGATGATAAACTGGTTTCAATGTATCGCAATAAAAAAATGACACGAGATTATTATATTTTTCAGTGAGAAGGCCGGCATTTATCCACTATTGGACGTGGAAGATATGGTGACGATGCGTAAGCCGGATTGGAAGTGCGTGTTTACGTACGTCCAAGCGATTCACAGACGGTTCAAGGATCAAGATTAGATGCGCCGAAGAAGCTCAGCCGATCCATCAACTCATTGTGCCAAGTTGTCTATTTTTTTCTCAAAAATGTTATAATCTCAGTAATATATGTATTTTTCTAATGTTAAAATATATATTGTTAACCTTTTATTCCATTATTTAATAAGTAATTTAATATATTTGTTATGATTTGCCTTTGTACCACATCGCAAAGCGCAACGACACTACTTATATTTACATATATAATATTATATGCTTTAAATGTTAAGTAATTTGTATTGTTTAAGTTTTTTTTTGTGAGAAAAATATTTTTTTATGTACAAAAAAATAATAATTGTAATAATTATGTGCATTATTCACTCTCTCTATTTATCTCGGCTAACATATATAAATGTTATTATATTTTGAAGGATATAACAGTTACCTATGCTTTTGTTGTATAACTTAACGATCGGAAATTAACACTAACATAATAATGATTGATTCTATATGGTCTATCACCGATGACATTATTTATTGTATTTATGTATACGCTTTGTAGCTTCTTAATAATGTCACAATAAATAAAGCTTTCAAATATTCGTTCTATTTTATTTTACAACCTTTATTCACTCTCTGTACACCTCATTTGTTTCCTTACGTTTCATGACACAAAATGTATATAAGATTTACAGAGACAAATGCGTATTTTAACTCTTTAATCACTATAGTCATCCCAGTGTGACAACTAGTTATTCACCGCACAGCCTAGCGACACATGTTGTTTACATCAGTACATCAGTCTCATTAGTAAATACAAGTTTTATATATATTTTTGCACTTGCCAATTGATTAGCGTACAAGATATAATTAGATAGAATTAATCTAAATTTCTCTAGCAGTTAAAGATTTAATGAATATATTAAAATACCTGATTTAATTAAAATGCAATAAAAACTCCATATCGGGGATTTATCGAACACTAAAGCGTCTTGTCAAAATGTCAAAAATTAAAGTCGAGCCACGACGAATGCGTTCGGATATATCGTCGTAAGTCATCATCACAGGCGCAACAGCCCTATTTTGTAGAGCCCTGGCCTCAATCAACACTCTTCTCTCATTATATCCGGTCTGCCACTATGTCGCTCCATCTACTGGTAGGTTTCAATGATGCAGTGTCCCTCACAGTCTAACCACCTCAGCTTTGGTCTTTCTTTCCTACGGGGACAGGCGGCAATACGTCCTTCACCATATCTGTAACGCACAAAAAAAATAGAACAGTAAAATAATAAACAAATATAAAAAAAAAATCAAATATATCTACATAGTCGGGTAAGTGGTTAAGTAGAGTAATAGCTCTGGTTACCGGAGAGTTCGGAGAGCACCTGTCCTCACATTCGGCGGAAGAAAAAGCACACGGAAACGAGCTCGATGGTAGTGAGGTGGCGCCCATAAGGGCAACTCGCACGGTACGAGGGGGTTATGTACTGCGGCAACCAACAGCTTGAAGAAGTGCTTTGCCGATAGATTGACCTTCGTTTATTTTTAGAGGGTTACATACCCCAGACAGCCCTGTACCCATGTGCTGGGGTATAAACTGGGGTAGAATCCAAACTCCCTCACGTAGAGATATATTAGAAATTTCTTCTGCATTTTCTCTAATCTGAGGGAATTCGAGGCGTCATAAGACGCCCATATAATGGACCTGATTCGAGCAAACTTCGGACCAATGTATCGTATACCACTCGTATAACTAAGGTGCTATGTATATAATGAGAATTTCTCAAGACAAAGCCTAACATTCTCGATGATCTCATACATACGACCGATACATTTAAGCTAAAATATCATCTCCATACCAAGACATCCATGACAGCAGCCATAGCATCGCCATCAGCACTTCGGTATAATATAATCAAGAAAACTAAATCAAACATTTTTGTTCTTTGGATCATTTGGTACTATTTTTTCAAGCTTTTTGTCTTGGTTAAATTGCTTTTTTTTGCTTTTAGAACGCGTTGTCTGTTTCATGAAATGAACCTTTTAGCTGTAGCTTGTGAAAGAGACCCAAAACGTAATCGTTAACTTTAAGTCCAGAAAGTTTCTAATGAATTTTCAATTAATTTTATACATACTATAAAGAAAAATATTCAAATCGAACTGATCCAGATATTAAACGTTTTTAAACAAGCTCCGAGCATGATTAAAACTGACTCCATGTTTTATTTAATATAATATAGTACACCCATCCCTCGCTTAACACGGAAGATAGGTTCTGCGAGATCACCGTGTTAAACGAAACCGGGTTAAGCAAGACTAACTAATGAATGAAAAAGAGAGGATAGGTTATATTTTAGAAATATTAAAGAAATAGGTAGATAGAACTGAAAATTTATTGAAACAATATGAACATAGATAAAAATATTTATTTCAGGTGTACTATTTTTTTTTTACATTTAAAATGGACAGTTGGCATCCAGATATACCCTAACCAATATTTTTAAAAATTCCCGCAGCTGTGCGCACTTCTACAAAGCAAGATTTAATCGAAAAAATAAAAATTTTCAACAAAACTGAAACCGTGTTAAAGCGAAACCGTGTTAAGCGAGTATCGTGTTAAGCTAGGGATGGGTGTATATAAATCTTGTTGGCTTCTATACATCAAAGTGATAACGTCGATCAGCTCGTCTCTGCTGTGGTGTCACCGACTTCCCAGTCGGCTTGTAGCGGATCTCTGTTGGCTGCAATGGTCAATGTTGTCCTATACAGTGAAGGGCATCTCGCCGGCGTCATTGTGGGCGACTTACGGTGAAAAAGACTTCGAAGGCGTAAAGTTCACTGAGCAAGAGGGCTGCCTTAGCGGGTGCAGAAGGTCAGCTAGTTGTTCGTAGCGGAGAGAGCGTGTTCTTCTCGACGAGCGTAAATAGCTCAGTCGGGATCTTGCGATCTACACTCGGGTCTCAGTAGTTAACCCGGACTCTGACGTTTGGGACTCGGGGCGCCCTATTTATATCCAGGACGGTTCCCCTTCCTAATCAACCGTTTTGTGAAAATGGATTAGCAATAGTAATTTTAATAAAAAATCCAATTAGAATTTAAATCACTCAAAGCGGCCATCCGCTGATATTCTACAGCTACTTGTATTTTTGGTAAATGTGGCCTATTAGCATCTCGTTGCTAATGGCATAAGCCTTTGCAGGTGGCCTGGTTTTTGGCTGGCTGTTATTTTCGGTATTGTAACGGGCTGCTCGTCCTCGATAAAGGATCGCAGGTATAAAACTTCCCATTGTCTCTTCACGTATTGGTGCAAATAATTTATGTTTCTTGAGAAATCTTAATTATGAGGTTCTCACGGTGTGACCACTACAAACGTACAGCATTGCTAAAATTTGATTTTTTCAATAGTTTGATGTTCTGGTACATATTTTTTACTAACCCTTTGTGCTAAAATGAATTAATACAGCACCGATGAACTGAAGCTAATATTAACCCATCTTATGTGGGGCTAAGTACTTCATTACGAATAAAAATGTGGCAGTTTGAGACTGTGATCTTAGTTTCCCGTCCACAACACTCAGTTTTTACCGATTGGAGATTACAGTCTCCTGCGCTCAATGGTTGCCGACCAAAGGTTAGTTAAAGATTACCCACATCTTCTTTGGTCGGCACCCTCATGTCTGAGGATCGTGATCATTCTCGTTCCGAA
>JAGXCT010035688.1:7222-44844 GCA_022495035.1 Philopotamus ludificatus | reverse complement strand
CGTTTGTGCGTTTAGCGGTCCATGGTATTCTTAGCAGACGTCGCCAGCACCACATAAGCCACATAAGATGTGTTAAAATAAAAAATGAACGAAAATATACATTTTTATGTAATAAAAGAAGTCATTTTGCATAAATAATTTATTTATAAGTACAATACAACATGTGGGAGAAAATGATCTTATACATAGAAGTACATATAATATGTAGCATGCAAGACTGAATATCTCAAACAGATTATCATGGGATACAAGTACACATTATTCATTTTATGAATTAATGACAAGATTAACGTACGGTGCACCGAGTGCAGTTATAAAAATTGATAACATCTCACCTTCCTTTTTATACCGCTATACCAAAAAAAAATTTACAACACTGATAATTTGTAAATTTAGATATTCCAATAGATCGAACAATACTTATTCTTTTACGCGTCGATAACCACGAGTCAGTCAATGGATGCGTCCGTTCCCGATGCGATCGGAAACGAATCGCCACTCTAATAATAACGTTCAGTCGAATCCTTAATTTCCAAATCACAAATTACAAAGGAAGGCGAAACACGTATTCATTTAAAATATGTATTATTATTATACAAATGTTAATAATCACTTTTGGCACGATATTATTACAATGTAGACAATGGAAAGGAAAACATTTAATCTCAAATTGAAACACTGCGCGTACAATGGCCGCACACGACACGCACAAAAGTGGACCCTACACTCCTGAGCAACGATATCACACCGATATATTGTCTAGTACTATTAATTAAACGTGTATAGTGTGATTCTCACTTTTATCTATATATATTACGTCGTTCTATTTATCACTATACTATCACATTACATTTAATAACATTCGTATAATATTAATAAATGATTTTTTTCATGCACAATTCAATTTATATTAATATATTATTATATACACGATGGCAATTGTTATAATAAACAGAGAGCAAATCCAAAGGACACATTTTACAGACGTAATGACGGAATAATATAATAATGCAAGAATGTAACTGGATGCGAATGAATTATTTGCAATCCTCCATATTATACGATTCATTATCGGCTTGTTCAAATTTTATGATTAATTATATGTAACATCAGATTCCCAATATATAAAAGGTGAAAAATATTTATTTTAAAGATCCATATTTAATATTTTACATAAATAAGTAATATGCAGTCCTTATTTTAACTGTGACTATACAAAAACGATCTCGGTGGGTATAAATAAACCTTGATAATTCTTATATCAAGTGAAAAAATGACGAAACGATGTGTTCAAATACAGTGGTACCTCAAAACTTATATGCTGACTGAGAAATTCTGCTCGTGAATCGATTAACTTCACAATATAGTATGAGATGAAACTTAAGATGAGAAGTGACTATAGTAGTTCTTAAGAATGGAAAGAAGATAATGAAAAAATGGCAAGATTTTATTTGGTTAGTTATGCTAAGCCCGTTGTATAAATGAGTGTTTTATTAATTATTAATAAAAACTATGCCATATTGGAAGTTCATATGTCAAAATGTTTTAAAATACGAATATAAAATGTATTTTATCTTATATAGTTATGTGATGCTGATGATTTATCATTAGTTGTCGACGTAATCCTGGTGCAGGTTGACCCACTAGCCTTACGGAGGGCTGAGCCCCTTTTTGGGCCGGCAGACCAACATCGTACGCCTTAACAATAGTCTAAAACAGCTGCCGGGTGTGGCATTGCTTCCGAACGAGTTACCTCGTTGCCACTACGGTCTGGGACCTGAACGACGCGGCGAGTTTGTAGGAAGTCGTAATGTGATGTGAAACGGCTCCCGGCATTTACCTATGGATGTTCATATGTCAAAATGTTTTAAAATACGAATATAAAATATGTTATATCGTATATCAATTTTATTATTCATTTGTTTTGTTCGTAAAAATGTTCACTTGTTTTTTAAATGGCGGCATGAGTGTACTCCGTTTTCGATTTGTCTTCAGCACTTCTGCAAAAACGCAACTGACACAATCGAAACATCGTCGCCATTCCGATAATTAAGTAACATTATATTCATCCTGTGCCCATCAGAACATAACCTTAAAAGTGAAAGGCTTTCAAAATTATACTATTTAACTGTCAAAATATAAAATAATCAGCTTGGATTCTCTGAATTAATTATTCAGATAAATCATAAAGGGAAAAAATGTAGAATTAGTAAGAACTGAGTGACGAGAATAATGTGTAGTATGTGTTTGTGTTAAACTATGAAATCACAAAGAAAAAACTCAATTTTACTTCGTTCGGTGAATAGAGTTGAAAAATGCATGATTTACGACTTACATCGGCTTAAAAAAACAATGATTGACGAATTTGTAGAAAGAGTAACTTTAACTGATTGCAAAAATGTCTTTTTCTGTATTTGGCGAGATAATATCGGAATCGTTCATCACGGAAGCCTTCAATCTGATTTAATATTAGCCGAGAATTAGATATTATTGTTAGAACCCAAGTATTTTACTGCACGATGCTTAATAATAAATATTCTTCCATTAGTATCCTAACTATGTAACATTATTTTGATAGTAAAAAAAAAAATAATGTCAAAGTAATGTCAATCAGTAAAATAGTTCAAAGAGCGAGGTACCCCCGTATCATTAATTCAATTTTATCATAAATAAATATCCAGTATTATTTATAATTTAAAGGTATACAAACAGATTAACTCCTTAGAATCTAATCACACCGCTAGAAATTATTGGGATGTATGTTTTACTTTAATATCAAAGTAAAAGTAAACATGTATATATAATTAATATCACAATATAAAAATAACATAACGCTATACACATTTTAGTATAATAAATAAGTACAATCTAAATGAAAAAAAAAAAAACCTAAAAATATAATTAAGCTCAATTCATAATTGACTGAATACAAAATAAGCCCGAAATAAAATAGGAAGAAACGAATCCGAATAAAAATTGAGCAATAAAATAAAAAGTCAAACTAAATAAAAAGCAGGAAAGACGGATTCAATTGAATATTTCAAGTGCGTTAATTTTGGTTTAGCATACATGTGGCAATGTTTACTTCATGCGCGGAAACCTAGAAGCGCTCTGAGGTTTCTGACTAGCAATCGACGCCTTTTCATAGAACAGCATATAAGCCGAACTCCGCAAAACCTCGTCCAATGACACTTCATAGACGACGGTGTCGCTCGTATAAAACCATCTGAAACAGAAAAACGTATTAATAAAAATTATAATATATCGTTAACGCGTATAGATCACAACCTTTTGGCCTCAAAGCCGTTTCCGCGGCGATACGTTATGAAATGACCGGATCGAGGTCCTCCGACGTGCACGACCACAGCTTGCAAACGGTACAACGTGCGCCAATCTCCCTGTCCGCCGTTGGCGTTGGAGCCGATCAAGTGTGCGTATTGTCCGACCGTAGTAGGCACGCTTTGCGATAGAACGCTCTCAATATCTACGTCGACCTAAACAAAATAAAAATCATTCATATTTATCGTAAATAAAGGGTCATCCCATAAATAATGTTCTTTTGAATCCGAAATATCTTTTCCTTCATTTTCTAGGTCTTCTTCCTTCAAAATCTCTCTTCCAAAATTCGGTCTATTGTAGAGCACTGGCCCCATCCAACACCCTTCTTCATTTTATCCGGTCTGCCACCACGTCACCCCATCTTCCGGTAAGCTTCAATGATGCAGTGTCCCTTGGTACACAGTTAAACCACCCCAACCTTGGTCTTTCTTTTCTCCGGGGACAGGAAGGCTTGTTAACCATAAGCCTTTTCGTCGCCAAACTGTCTCGCATCCTTGCCATGTGACCAGTCACCGGAGTCTGGCCACTCTGACGACAGCTGTGACCGGTATAACCTTGTATAGTCAGTACAGCTCCTCATTGCTTCGGATACCCCATTCCTCATAATCGTCTCAGAATTCTTCTCTCCAGGATATCCAAATGTCACTCATCTTGTTTTGTTAAAGCCTAACATTCGGACCCGTATGTTAGGACGGCCCTGATGAGGGTCGCGTATAGCTTTATTTTCGACCGTATATGCTGTTGGTGTCCAGTCCGAGTAGCACCAGTTTGCCAGCATTGGAATTTCTGGACAGCCTCGAAGCTGTACTCTTCGACTCTTAGCGGTTCAAGGATTTGTCCTTGGCATATATTTTGCCTTGACCTCGTTGATCCTTAGTCCATACCAATTATCGCTTTCATTATTCACTGGCATGCATCCTTTAGAGCCACCTCGGATCTGGCCACAATGTCTATATCGGCCACATAAGCAAGAAGCTGATGATCTCCGATTTATGAAAATCAGATGAGGCACTGTTCAGGAAATATGGTGGGTGGGATATTGTTTTCCATACAAACTGCTTCAGCCTTTATGATATCATCTTTTTTATATGTGGCTGAGCATTATCCTGATAGAAGAACACCTACGTCTTAAAATCAAAGATGGTTGTTTTTCTTCTAGCGCTGACTTAAGCAACACAAGCTGCTCGCAGAAGAACTCCTTTAGTATCGTTTGGTTGTGGTTTAAAAGTTCAATAACTAAACCTTTCATATCCCAACAAACAGAAAACCACATCTTACGTGAGTTAAGAGCGTCTTTACTCTGGGTACCGGTCTTCAGAGCTTGACATTTTTATAGGGAACCTATTTTTAGGCACCAGTTACTATTTGGCCCAAAAAATTTCATTCCTAAGATGTGATAGCAAAGAAGACTCACGATTAGACTCAGATAAATGATGAAGTCGGTGTGCAACGTATTGACTCAATTTGTTGACTTTTCCGATGGCACGCAAGTGCTATCTTCAACAATTACGATGAGATTGTGTTCCATCAGGGTTTGCAGGAGATCTTAATCCAGCTCTACAGATCTTTCAGGACGAGAATGTTATTCTAAGTTTTAGTTTCCAGCTCAGAATTTCTGGAACTACCGTTGTAACTGGCTTGCGTTTATTATCCGATCCCCATATACTACATTAACATTCCTCTCACTCTCCGTTGTTTATTGAACTCATAAAGCAAAATATATCAAATATTGTCTTGTCGCTCTCATTATATCTTTAAAAAAAATATTAAAATCTAACTACTTTCTTCAACAAATACAGCCTGTCGCAAATGACATTCATTTGCACGACTTTAACTTGCTGTTAGGCTTAAACTAGAGAGAATCAAGTGCTGGTTCTTGTTTTAAAAATCAGTTTCGTGTTTAATAAAAATAATATTTACTTTTTGAGGCTGTGATGCCGTAAATGGAGCCAGCACTAACGTCTCTTGAAATATGACATGGTCGCAATGCTTCGTTAAGCCGGACGGACCCCATTGCGTACGACCGATGTGTAAACATAAACAAACGGGAAGCTACAATTTAAAAAAAAGTACGTTAATTATAAATACTAAATAAATAATTCGTAAATAGTATATTACCTTTCCAATTTTTTGAGATTTTATATGTGTCGTCAATATTTGTGGCAATGAATTGTCGCGATCTTCGTTGCATCGTGTGCAAGCGACGCCTTTTACCATTTCCGGAGACGTAAACGTTCTGAGCAATCCGGAAATGCTCAACGGACCGTTCCTATCGACCAGTTGCAATGATAAACTGTCGAATTTGTCATAGCGTATAGGTGACTGAAAAAGAAATTAATTATAATTATACCCAAGTCGACCGTTATATATTTTATATAAAAAATACCTTATAAGAACATATTGTGCATTGTAATCTTGTTGCTAAAGTGCCGTGGAATGGAAGCTGCGGCGGTGGAGGTGACGGCAAAGTCGGTCGCCCTAGCCGATCTAATTGACAGAATGATCTCGATACGCCTTTCGTCAGAGTTATTCCGTTGCCGAACTCGGGATGCAGAGTAGAACCGTTTGAATCTAAATATAAATAATATCAATGTTATTATTCGAATAATTAAAATTAAATTTAAAATGACTTACCTCGGGCTGCAGTTTTAGTTTTATCCGAAAGAGTTATAGCCGCTTGTGAAAGAGAACGAGCGCATTTAACCAAGGGCGAATCGGGAGTTGCCGGAGAGCTCACAGATCGCAGAGACGGGAATGGCGCCAAAGGTAAATCATCTCGGCGTCCTTCGCCATGCTCGGGACTAGATATTCCGCCAGAGAATAGTCCCAAGGCATCGGAAAGACATCCCGGTTGCTAAAATGATTAATATTGAATTATTCATGAATTTTATCTGTTGATGTTATCAAATTGGTATTTACGTACTTTTTTCGATGACGCAATAGTTTCTTCATCGACACATGACAGAATTACATGCAGTAATTCATGGGCATCATGTTGATCTTCGGGCACAACCCATCCCAAAGCACCTAAGCATCGTAAAACTCCCAAAGGGCACACTGGACCTGCACCTCGAGCCGCTTCATGAGTCCCATTTACCACTAAAAAATATATATATTAATAGTTAAAACTTTATGGCAATTATCGTCTAACTCTTGATATTCTTTATGATTCTTTATATTTTTTTATCATCGTCTTTTATCGTACCGTACACAATATTATTATATTACTAAAAATAAATGAGGACATCGAACTTCCAATAAAACATAAAATGCATACTTTAATTAATTATTTGTGAAAAAATAATAATTAAAAAATATCTTAAAATAAGTGAGTAAAAATAAAAATAATTAGTGGCACTCATTTTCGTCTACAGTTTTTTAAATTCTTCGTGAATACCTTGACACTTCCATCCGAATGATTTTCAATTAAAATCCGTTTAAAGTTATTATACTAATGTATCTTAAACAGATACTTATCTATCTAACCATGATGCAATACTTACGATGCTTTGGAAATTATATATCGAATATTATATCAAGAAAATTAAATACTACGATAAATAATAAAATATTTATACAGGGTAGTGTAGTGTAATTACATTACATTATGTATTGGTTCATTGATTATTTATTAATGACTATACATATACACATTATTGTAAATGGCCTTAGTCCGTATAAGCATCAGAAAATAAATCAGCGATAAAATACACAATTTCGGATAAACTTTTTTATGAATGAGGAGCGTTCAATTTGAATAATACTGATCAAAACATCATTATAAACAGTTCGATGCATGCGAATTTATATCATAAAACTGCATCTTAAAATGACGCATTAATGACACCACTTGACGATGTTCTGCCGCAGACTGAGGACACCCCGTGGACTACCGACATCTGCCAAATTCTCGCGGCACGTATCACTAGTATATTTCACTCGCACTACGTACATCAAACAGAAACGTATATATTGTTGTTTTATTTTTTGTTTGTGACATATAGGATTTATATTAAAAGAGTTATTAAAAGAGACCCCATCGGCACGACTGCGTTAAAACGTACAGAAATCATATACGATAATCATGATTTCTTTAAATATTTAAGTGATATAATGATCATTATTTACGTGTGCATGTAATTGCATAATGATAATTCGGAATGACTCATAATTATTCAATGAAATTATGTATATCGACTGTTGTACATTTTGAGCAAATATTGATTCATTTTTTGGTTTATGATTGCGATGGGAGCGAGAGTGTCTCACCTTCGATGACGGTGGATAGCGTGGTGAGCATGCTTGCGGGCTGAGTGCCAGGGGCGCGCCGGCGCCGCAACCAGGCAGCGAACGCTGGCTGCGCAGCCAGGGCTTGTAACAGCGTATTGAGAAAACACGTGCGGCCCAGGTTGTGCAGACCAGCCACCTGTCCGCGTCGCTTACGAGCCGGTCGTCCGGGCCCCCATAGCACAAAGGCGCCTACCACCACGGCCGCCGTCAGCCCCGCCGCCATTAGGATACGCTCGCCGCCTTCCATCGCGGCCTCACTGTTGTGACATTTGCGTCAGTGTTGCCAACCGCAACATGTCACTCGCACTACATATTTTTTCTAGTGGCAACATTTTATTTTATTTTTTATCGGAGTTATCGAATACAACTCCATCAAGAATCGTTTCATATTTAATTTAAATATAAATATATATATTCTCCGTTAAAATATTATAAAAAATGGAACAAGGTATGAATGGGGAAGGGTTAAAATTGTAATAACAAATGAAAAGCATAATCCAAATATATACATTTATTAAATATATTCTCATATCCAATATTTCAATGTAACAATAAAATTTCAAATACATAACATGTTTAATTTTTAGTGCAGGTTTTATCCGCACCGTGGAAATATTACATACATGAAATGTGTACGTCAAAGGAATAATGGTAAACTTACGTTAACGATATATAGAATAGACGTCGGTGAGATTTTAAAAATAAAAACGAAATCGCGTCTGACGACGACTATGGCAAAACTCATACAATTTGAAAACGGTTTGCAAAATTTCAAGCGGAACATTCAAAGCTAACTCTACTATCGATAAATATCACACTCAATGGTACCACGTTTTACAAAAAAAAAAAAAAAAAATGCCCGGGGGCGACGTACGCTTATGATTTTCACTACACAAAATCGAAGATGCAACAAATGATTAATGAAAAAAAAACTATCGACGCTCAACACTACATTTATTTATTTATAAATAAATTACTGCATAAATGTAATTGAAATTTGATTATTTACGATAAGCGCAATCGCATGATTTACGTACAATTTACGAAAAAATTATTTCAATGAATTGTGCACATTAACCGATAACAAAAAAAAAAAAAATACAACTTAATTAGACCGACATCGAAATAATAGTGAACCGATTAATTAATGTCACAAAAATTCGCTAATCGAGACGGAATAATTTTTTTTACATGCGAACGACGACGTCAAAAATATCCCAATCCCGGTACGTAAGTAGTAGGCGTCATATAAATAATAATTACGATATAAAAGTGCGTTACAATTTGAATAAATTAAAATCTACCGAATATTTAAGTACACTATCAATCGAGAGTCACATATGCACGTCGCAAACACTGTAACAAAGTCAAATTTTTGTAAAAAATTTATCGTTGCCAAAAATACATATTAATAATATTCTGTATAAATGATTTACGAATCTTGAATAATATATTTTTTATAATACATTATTTCAATTATATTCAGAAAAATTAAAGATTCATATTTTATATGATAATTTCACAAAATAGCATTTTTTATTCATTTACGAATATATTTCTCAATTAATTCCATATTTGAAATGAGAGTAATTATAATAAAATATATTTCCTTAAAGAAAATATAACATAAATAATCCTAATGCAACATACATTACACGTTTCAATTTCGTCATCGAGAAATTGTTAAACTAATTAATTTTGTCACGTAACAATTTTCTCAAATATATATAGTTCTTTCAAATGATTACGTCCTTTTGATCATATCATTAATATATATATATATCGCCATTCGGTCTTCGCGCTGAAGTCCTCTCGTCTTCGTTTACATATAATTATCTCTTCCAAAATGTATATATGTATCATATAAAATTCTTAATCAATAATTATAAATAATTAAACGATAATATTTTTAGGATGTTGAGAAAAATTTCAATAAATAGAGATTCAAAATCGTTTCACTTAATTCAAAAAGAAAATAATTAAATGCCCAAGTTATTGAGAAACATTAAAATACGTATATACAAAAAAAATCTTAAAAATAAACTACTTCGTATATAAAAAAATAAAAGTGACCTGCACTTCGACACTGTTTTTTTTTCTATTATGAAGAAATATAAAAAAATATATATACGTGAGGTGTGGAAAAATTAAATCACATTTAAATATACCTCACACAGTATTCAATAAGATCCACTAGCACGAAAAATAAAATAGCATAACTCATTTCAATATGGTTATATGTAAATATTATCACAATAGACACATATAACACGTTTAATAATGCAATTTAAAATTAAAAACATCTATCACCCTCAATATTAAATATTATATTTGTAAAAAAAACCTCAAGCTGGCATTAAAAGGTTTCGTTGCCACAATTAAGGTCACTCAAAATTTATAATCGCATTGAATCGTATTAGTTATCATCACACTTATACATTACACATTTTTTCACACGTCCAAAGATCAAATAAGTTACAGGTACCCGACGTTAATCGGGCGCAGTGGATGTTTTTTTATTATTATTTAGCATAGGATTTTCTACACACTAGACACGTTAACAATAATTAAAAATATAATCAAACTTTGGTAATTTTATGTCAACCCGATACTCTGAGAGACAAATAAATAACACGAAATATAAAACTTATCTATTATTTCGATATATATATATATATTTATATAACCTATGCAATAGTGGTTTTGAATATTTAATTTGAAATAAACACCGATAATTTACATATTTATAAAAATATTATATGAAAAACACGTCTTCGAAAATCAAGAATACGAGTGCCTTGTCTGCATCTGATATACTAATCTATCATAAATATATATATATATGCCATATTGTCAAAAATTTATTTTAAAAAAATAAAACTTTATTTAAAAATGTGAAATCTTTATACATCAAAAATTGTAAAATCGTTAAAATTATATACAAGCTTCACAATGATTATGCGGATGTGTATCAATTGTACAAAAATGATCGGACTATTCACAATATTCATTTTTTTGTAATATAAAACTATTCAAATTGAGTCAAAATAAGACACAATTAATTACAATATCGTAGTACATATCGTCTACCGCAATATTGAATGTATATATTTTTTACTTGTCAGGATGAGACTACCGTTTGGCAAACAGCTGACAAGCGTCAAGATATGTCTGTTACCCGTAAAAGGCAGACAAGTCAAAATTGTGAACCAAAATGTAGATATTGAAGCGATTACTGTCACTTTCCTTCGTCTTGGTCCATTGGTTCCTCAACCTCTTCGTGACTGGTCTCGGGAGTACTGCGGAAATCAAAAACAACATTATAGTAATAATTTAGAACCAATCAATCATAACTAAAAAAATTTTTGTTAGATTTTTTAAATAATAATTTATTGACTGCAATTGCGAAAAAATAAATAAAAACAATATTCGCTTCTGTTGGCACGGACACGATGTTTTTTCTCGCTTACATCCGGTACGATGTGCTAGCGTATCTTCAGTCTGTGGCGAGACATCGCCAAGAGTGCGTGTCATATACACGTCATATTGATTAGTAAAAAAAATCCAAAATATTGACAAAAAATTAAGCATATCATAAATAACCATTTTTATTCTTAGAATAATAAGTCATGATATTGATTAAGTTTTCATCAATGAATCTATTTGATGTGTACCACTTTGGAGAGATGAAAACGAATGACATGGAACTAAACGTCAACTAACGGATCTGACAAATATTAGTGCTAAGTCTTGATTTTAGAGCAGAATAAGCATTGTAATCACAGCCTGAAGAGTGCCTAAATATATACCAGGACAAGCCTTGGTGTCCCAAACAGACTTGAAGACTTTTTGGGATTAACATTTCATACGTACAGTGTGGCATGATGCTGATGATGCATAGAAAGAGAAGCCATAGCGCTGACAGTGTCTGCGGCATCTCGTTCATTCTGTCCCATGCAGGCGGCAGTACCCAATCCACTCGCGGTCCGTTTGATACACGGCCAGTGCGAGAGCTGAACAATAAAATAAAACATTGAAAAAAAAAAATGAATATTAATTTTCAAATATTTAATATTATTATAATATTTACTTGAATCGCAATCGTTTTCTGGAGAGTTTCAATGGCACATTGTGCCGGAGGTCTCATAAGCTCTTCCGATGATATCGGCGAAGGTTCGTCTCCGAGTAAAGCGCGTACGCACTCTTGCGCACAATCACAAATAGCTGGCAAATCATATCCGCCTTCCAAAGCCAATACCACCTGAAACATACGAACAAATATGTAAATAGCAAATCGATTATTCCGTATAATTATTGTTTATTTAATATATTACCTTTCCGTTGGCAATTTGTAGCAGTTCCTTAGTCATATGGCCGAAGCAGGCCGGAGAAACCTTATATCCACCGAGGGGCGGAGGATGGCCTATGGCAGCATCAAAACCGCAAGATACTAACACGATCGATGGATCAAATTCCTGAACAAAAATAATTATCGTTAATTTTAAATTCTACGTCGTACGATTCGTTGATTAATTGTATAATTAATTATATCAACCTTGGCAATGGGCAACACAATGCTTCTGAATGCTGCCAGATATTCGGCATCTCCGAGCGGAGGATTGAGCCCTCCGGACCAAGCGATATTAACGTTGTATCCCACACCCAAACCGCTGCCACACTAGAATAATAAATAAACGTTATTCATCTATCGACATTGATATAAATATTTAATAATAAAAAAAATGTATACCTCGGTCGGTCCGCCTGTTCCCGGAAAGAAGTTACCATCGTCGTGTCTATGAATAGATAGATACAAAACGTTGGGATCGTCGTAAAATATCTGTTGTGTTCCATTTCCGTGATGTACATCCTATAAAATATCGATTATAATATTTGTATTTTTGATTTATAAATTATTTAAAAATAAACTTACCCAATCAACAATGAGTATTCTCTTCACATCGAGTCTTTGCTGTAAAAGACGAGCTGCTACGGCAACCGAATTGAAGAAGCAGAAGCCCATTGCTTGCGAAGATTCGGCATGATGACCTGGCGGTCTCACGACAGCAAATCCGTTCTGTTAAAAGAATATACATGATAAATCGATATAAATGTCGTAGAAATATTAGAAGAAGGAATAAAAACATACCTTTATATCGCCCATATACGTTTTAAAAGCTAAATCAATAACGCATCCCGCTGCCATTCTAGCCGCAGGCGCCGTATGCAGTTCATTCCAAGTGGTATCCGAATCAATACCGACTCCTCCGCATCCTAATCGCACAAAGCTTTTAATCGGTAATGCGGATAACTTTGCCATATCAAGTTTTTGACGATTAATTGGATTTGTACCTGTTTAAAAAATAATATATGAGCATTTTGTATTTTTTATTATTTTATATAAATTTAAATTTCAATATTTACCAAATAATAATGTATGAGCCTCTTGATGGCAGGTTTGTAATTCTTCGAGCGTGGCTTTGCGCGAACGGACGCGATCGCAACGGGACACCAGTCCCGTTTCTTGAAGTCGTGCCCATACGCTCTGCAATCGTCCGCCGTGTTCCGGATGGGCGGCGTTATTTCCGCACATACAGGCGTGTTTTAACATAAGATTATCGTAAGCTAAGCCGGTGGTTGGCGCCATGCCGTGCTCTCTCGGAATGCGAGAAATCGTCAGGTTGACTCCCGTCTCCATAGGAGATGTGGGAGACGATGGGGTTTGCGGAGGCGGCGGTGGACCCAGATGGACGAGCGGAGAGCTCAGCGCTCTGCATAGCGGACGACCGCGCATGGCGGCTTCGTCCGCCGCCGACTGGATAGAGTGTCGCATCATCATGCTTCGTTGTTGCTGCATATACGCCGCCCGTTCAGACTCATTCTCTTCATTGCTCGCCTTCGCCTTCTTATCGGTTAAATCTATCACTTCCGGAGTCTCTTCTCGTTCGTCTAATTGACCGGCCTCTCTAGCTCCGGCGCGCGTAAGAACGGTCTGCCTAATTTGTTGTTTAAGATAATAATGATGGTGAGGTATTTCGGAGGACGGTGCCGTTCCGACGAGCATAGGATGCCCTAGAGGCAACGGAGCCGACTGTGTTCTACCCAATGGTCGTTTATTGAGTCGAGCGTGAGCAACTTGTATATCAGTAATCGGTTGGTGAGGAGGTGGTTTGTTATGATAATTATCTACCGATATAATTGGATAGTAAGGTAATGAAGGCGGGAGTATACTTTCTGTGAGGGGAACGCCTAAACGAGCCGTGAAAGCTGCTCGAACTTCTGCCTCGGATACGGTAGCTAGCATATTAGGTTCCTACGATATAAAACAATAAATGATTTAAATTTATAATACAATAAAAATGAAATGAGATAGAATGTCGAATTTACCGTTACAGCTGTCGAGACGTGTGGTCTTCCTAAAGATATATTAGGCATAGACGGACTGCTAAAGAGTGACAGATCACTAATGCTGCCTTGTTGACCGTAAGGTTCTTCCGCCTCTTCGCGAATCGGAGCAGTAGCTGTGGGAGAACCACGAGAACCGGCAGGAACACCCACGGGAGGTGAATTCGGACCCGAATCTGGATTGCTACTACCAGACGTACCACAATCTGAAAAAATACGACAAAATGTTCACATTAAACAATATTACCCTACTCATAACCGATTCATTATAGTATTTAAAGATTATATTTTAATAAAATTAAAAATATATATACAGTAACGGTCATTGAAATCCACTAAGGCGAAAAAAAATCTTAGTTTTCAGGTTAAATTCGTGCTCAGATGGAGGGGGTATGATTTTTTTATATAAAGTATCGTTTTAATTCACTAATTTAACAGAAGTTGTTGTATATAGTGTTGGAAAAATGTATAAATAAAAGATTTAGTCAATCTACAGTGACTCAATTTACAAAGAAATTTAAAGAAGACTGGGTCGGTAGAGTGCAAAAAAGAAACAGGACCAAAGCAGAAGACAACTGCTCCAAAACATCGTCTTTTAAAAAGGTTCTGCTCAACAATTTGATTTAAAACTGAAGAGGATATAAGAACAGAGTTCATCGGAGGTGGAGAAACCGTAGTTAATGCCAAAACGGTATGGAGAAGGATCAGGGAAGATGGTTTTATGGCAATATCATCAGCGAAAAAACCACTTCTCCTGAAACAAATGCATCCCAAAGGACTCCAATAGGCAAAAGTCTACCGGACCTGGATTAAAGAGGACTGGAGAAAAATCATCTTCTGGGATGTAAGCAAATTTAACTTGTTTGGCTCGAATAGCATTCGGTAGAGTCCTGTTTTAAACCCCATTGAAAATTTATGGCACATGAAAACGATAGTCAACAGAGAAAAACTTAAAAAATAACGAAGGGACCACAAAATATTTTATTTCTTTTAATCCCATTTTTAAGTATTTTTCCTCTAAATATTGTAAAAACATAGTGTATATAAATGCCGAATAACTTGTATTATTATAAAAAAATCTCAAAACCGACACAGCTGCTAAACTTTGAGATATTTTAAGGATTTACTTGAAAAACTTACCTGAGTGGATTTCAATCACCGTCACCGTATATAAAAAAAATGCAATAATGAATCATTCACGATATTAATAAATAAATATGATAATTGAATTAATAAATGAATTTATTTATTTAGAGACATTTTCATTATGACAAATTTAAATTATTATCGGTACAAAGAAAATAAATAATATATATTTGATTAACCTAATTTAAAAATATGTAGTTCATGCAAAACACATGAAAGCATAATATTTAATTTACTATCAAAAATGCTTTCTAACACATTGTCGTCGGATCGTTGCATAACAAAGAAACATACGTTATTAGCTTACTCGACGACTAGACGAGATCGGATCTTGTAGATCACATTACAATGTCCGACGACAATGTATTAATTATATTTATAATAAAAAAAACATGCAAAAACAATGCGGGTTTTTGTATTGTTAATAATTAAACATTTTTAAATCATATTTTGTTTAATTTTAAATCTCTAAAATTTGTATTTAATTAAATTGAGATTCGATACTCACCTATATTTTCATGAAATATACGTAAAGTCTAATTTATATTAATACATTTTGTAATATTTTTTTTTATATATATAATTTATCGTGACGATATGTATGTATGCGAGGATTTAAAATTAAAGCAAATCGTTATGTTTATTTCGATTAAATTATTATCAAAGTTCATGCACGATTAAATTAAATTTTATAATAAATTTTATTTATATTTTTTCGAGTATGATATGAATAACATTCTGCGAAACATACATAATACATATATTACTTCACGTAAAAAATTCATAAATAAAATGCCAATGAATGATTTGAAAGCATATGTGTGAAGAATGCGTACTTGCGACAGTTCGAAGAGCAACGGAGTGGTGGTGCGCAAGCTTGCTGGGACTGCGGTGTTTCAGTAGGCGGTCTTGACGTCTCGCCATTGGTGAGGCACGACGTTCGATCACCCGCTGCTTCAGCCTCACTTTGAGCATGTTGGGCTCGGATGCTGCCAATTTGGACGCAAACATTCCCAGTGTTAGTAGCAAGAGTAGGAACATTCCAAATACAAATAAAGAAAATGAGGGAGAGATCTGATCGGGAGCTCGGAATAATTTCATATTTGAAAATCTATATTTTAACGGATGTACGAATATATCTTACAAAAATAAATATAAATAAACAACAAGAAAATCAACATATTCGGGAATAATTCGGATATATTTAAATGTATAATATTAAAAATAAGGGATTTGGATCGAGTGTACGGGTATTCGGTATGATATGTTATATTTCTAATATAAATAATATATATCTAATAATAAATTTAGATTTTATCGACGGAATTTCTTACGAATTTTGAACAATCTCTCAAAATTTAAAACATATAGCATAGTAAAAATTGTACTATTCAATATATAGAATTCTTATATTACGATGTTAATAGATTTGACATAGTCGGATCGACATTATCGACATAATTATTTTGTATAAAAAGCAAAACACAAATTATCATTCCGGATTAGTACAATATACCTACTGTATCACACACAAACACTATCTATACAAATTAAATTTTACTCTGTCTGATGTTAATAAACATATTTCAATTTTAAGCGATTTTATAAGCTTACCGGTTTTCCGCAGTGGGAAGTCGGAAGAGTCGTACTTTGTAAGGACCGGCTGCTGTTGTTGTGGCAATCGATAAGGATGCGAATTGCTAACACCCGACGTGATAGATTCACCCGAAGAACTTTTCACTACGCCCCTGTATCGATAAATAAATTGTTAATTGCGATTCAAATTATCGTTTATTGTGATACGACGATTGTAATTACCAATTTCTATACGACGATCCTGATATTGTGCCGTTGGCCGACGCCGCCGCTTGTTTCTTCATTAAAAAAACCTGAAACATGATTAGAACGATAAATATATACATTTTTTTAATTGCATTCGGTTTATACGGCCTCGCAAATATTGACATACCTGCAATTTTTGTTTAACCTCGTTAGAAGCCACAGCGCTATGATCATGTTTATCTTTCTTTCTGAGCGCATCGAGCCGTTCGCGCTCCCGCTGTTCACGCGCAGCCTGCTGCTGTTGCTGATGCTGTTGCTGTTCTTCCAGCGCTCTCTGTTGTTCCCAAATCTGTACATTTAGAAACATATCCATCTTTAAGAATAAAATTAGTGTTAAAAACTAGCATATTATATGAAAATTGTCTAAATGCCTTGTAGTGCTGCCGCAGTTGTGCTTCATGTTGCTCCGCAAGCTGCTGCTGCTGCGCTTGGAAATGCTGCAAGAGAATTTGCTGTTGCAGCTGCTGCTGCTTCTTCAGCTGCGAAAAAGGGAAGTGCTGGCAATTCGTGAATACTGCTATTAACTTTGCGGGATACATTCGAAAATATTTATATGTGCGGTGTCGACGCAAAAATGTGTTTTGTACAGACGTAATTGTTCAATGAAGCATAATACATGATGCAGCGACACAAATAAAACGTCGTCGCCAATCTGTCTAAGAATATTTCGTGGGAAAAAAATTGGAAAAATAAATACGACGTCGGCCAAGAAATTTTGAGGTGTTGTTATCGCACAATCTTGGCAAAAAGTAATATTGTCGGTCCCGCTAAAAATATAAAATTGGTATTTTTAACATTCGGGAGGATATTAATTTTGTGTTGATATTGAAAGAGTAATTCATTCAAATTACTCTTTCTATCATCGCTAATAATAGATATTGTCATCAAGCCGGTGTCATGTCGTCTACCATCATCAAGTGGTGACTAATTTGTTTTAATTTGTCTTTGTATGAAAATTACATTACAGTCAACAATATTGAGCGTTTTATCATCATCATCGTAGGTGCAATTGGCCTATTGTGGAGCCCTGGCCTCATCCAACACCTTTCTCTATTTTATCCAGTCTCTCACCACGTCGCTCCATTTTCTGGTAAGTTTCAATGATGCTTTCTCTCTGCACACAGCCCCACCACCTCAGCTTTGGTCTTCCTTTCCTCCGGGGATAGGAATACTTTTTAACCACAAGCCTTATGAGCGGCTGACTGTCCCGCATCCTTGAGACGTTTCCGGTCCACAGGAATATGGCCACTCTGACCAGTATATCCTTGCATAGTCGGTACAGCTCCTCGTTGCTTTGGATATGCCATTCCCCGTGGTCGAATATGGCTCCAAAAATTCGGCTCAGAATTCTCCTCTCCAGGATATCCCATTGTCGCTCATTAACATTCAGATCAGTATGTTGGTATGGGCCTGATGAGGGTCATGTAGAGCTTGAGGTCTTTTCTGTGAGAAATCTCGACCGTAGATGCTGTTGGAGTCCAGAGTAGCACCAGTTTGCCAGCATTGGAATTTCTGGACAGCCTCGAAGCTGTACTCTTCGAGTCTCAGGGGTTCAAGGATTCGTCCTTGGCATATGGGCATGTATTTTGCCTTGAGCTCGTTGATCCTTAGTCCATGCCAATTGTCGCTCTCATTATTCACTGGCATATATCTTTTAGAGCCACCCGAGATCTGGCCACAATGTCTATATCGTCCATATAAGCAAGAAGCTGCACCGATTTATGATAATCAGATGAGGCAATGTCCAGGAAATATGGTGGATGGTATATTGTTTTCCATAGAAACTACTTCAGCCTTTGTAATATCATCTTCTTTGTATGTGGCTGAGCATTATCCTGATAGAAGAACACCTGTCTTATAATCAAATATGGTTGTTTTTCTTCTAGCGCTAACTTAAGCCATTCAAGTCTACCAAATTGGTTTCATTGAGTGTTTTATCATAAAATGGCAAATTAAATTGAAACAACTTTTGCTTTTGCACTGTTTGCCCTGTTCCGGTTGAGCCGCCGTTGCTAAAAATACAGACACGTCTGGCGGACAATTAGGAAAATATCAATTAGCGCAATTATATGTATTAAATATTGTACGAACCAATTTATACAATTAACAAGAGAGCAAACAAAATGGTTCAATTAAAAAGTTGGTCCTATATATTCATAGGATCATAGCAAAAAATGTATTACAATTTTTATTGATATTTTTATCAATACGACATAAAAATGTCGATAAACTCATAAATAATTTGAAATATGCAGACTTGTCCATTAGCCGTCATGAATTGTAAATCTATAGCGCATAACAAACTCGGAGTATCAAGAAACACTTGTAACACGATAAAACATTCGTGTAAAACACCGAAGAGATGAAATTAGTCACTACGCTGTTATTATTTCAATTAAAAATATATATATATTTATATTGAGCGTCGAGTGCATGTGCATGCATTCATGATAAACTATATTGACCTTCACCAATAATAGCCGGAGTGAGTAATAATTGCAGCGTATAAAAAATGGTTATTACCGTTTATAAATTATAAACAATAACAAATAAAATATATTATTTTTAGCTTTAGATTATTAATGCGGTTTAAGCAAAGGCTTATTGACACAAGCCTCTCAAGATTACTAAATATTATTCCACGAATGCAAATATGAATGTTTCGATACAACGAAACAGATGTCCGCAGTCGTATAATTCATCGAATTTTGACAGTGTTTGCACCGAGTTAAAATCATCGACGAAGACAGACTAGTACATTATTTTTAAACGAACACAACGAAATCACTCGTTCGTCCAGGATCTACAATCGACGACGTCCATAGAGACAACTGGCAATTATTCCTAGCTGATCAAACAGCAATATTTGTATTGACCGACGGCAAACGGTGCTGACACGTTAAATCGAATGTATTTTAAAAATAATAATTACAAAGAAACACATTTTTACTGAAATAAACTTGTTTGGTCGGAACCTGACATCGTGTAAATTTTCATGTGTACATAATATATTATGTTGTATTATCGATGAAGATAATAAATGTATATTTCGTGTGGTGTTTCGATCGAATTGAATAGTCACCTGCAGCATTTGGTGTTGAAATGCGTGTTCGGGTGGTGCCGACGAGGGCGATGGAGCCGGCGGCAAGGTCTGCGAGGCTGCCGAGGACGGATCACCCCGACGCGTTCCCAAGGGACTGCCCCCGCCGCCCGATTCGTGACCCATTTCTGGAAAAAATACAAACAATACGTCAATATATTGATTCAAACGTTGCATATACATGTGTAATGTCTATGTTTAGAATTATGCAATCGCACTATTATGAGCAGAATATTTGCAAGGTTGAGCTATAAATAAATACCCGATAGACTTTGCATTAGCATGTTTCGCAATATATTTCAATAGATATTTTTTTGTGATGATTAATATTAAAAATATGGGTCGAATTTAATAGAGAGTCGAGTCTCTTACCATGAAATAATTTTCTAACGAGTTTTAAAATAAATCTCCAATCGCATACGAATAGTAAATTGATACAAAGCTTAATATAAATTTGGTAAAAAAAATACAATCAACTCTTTTTACATGCTTTGATATAACTCGGTCTACAAAAAGAACAAATAATATATTTTTAAAGGATTTATTTGTTCTGACACGATTCCCAGAAACAAAATATTTATATTGTTATATCCCAGTGATCGTTGGCGCAAAAAGCCATTTTATTTTACTTTTTTACATATTTTTATGGAAGGAAAATCATACATAGATTAACCCTTTATAGGGCAAAGGCTGACATTGGTTAATATATTAACCAGTTGCTTTAAGGAATATATTTCCATGAGCGCCCATAGAAATGTCAACCTTAGTAAGGTAATATGTTGTCGAGAACGCTTTTTGGTTAATTTATTGTCAATAACAATAAAATTGACCTATAAAGGGTTGACACTTCTCGTTTTTCTGATATATTTTCTCAAAGTTTTCCGTTTTTCAATAGTGTTACCTACAGTCAAACCACCTATAGTAGTTCCTCTAATTCGCCATTTTCTATAAAATGCTCGAATGACTTATTTAACTTCAATTAAATATTTGAAATATATAATACAGTAAACCCCCCTATAACGTCCTCTCATATAACGTTCCCCCCTATAACGTTTGCGGCGGTTTTTTCATATAACGACATAATGTAGCTCCGGATCGCTTGACATCGACACGCATCCGGCGAAACTAAATAAAAATATTTGGTGATTCATCGGAACGAGGCTATCAGAGCATTCCAGGGATATTCACACATACAGTAAGAAAATATTTTCTACTTTTATATCCATGGAACGAATTATAATCGAGTAAATCGATGCTCACGTTTTTACCTACCCGGCAAGTTGCGGTAAGATTACGTCAGCCAAAATACGAGAGGATATCGCTCATCGCGCGAGCTTAGTCATTTGCGCTGGTAAACACGTAAAAATGTGAAAAAAAAAAATGGGAATGTGTTGATTTACTGATTTCCTTTAAATCAAAAAATAAAATTGAAAAACCTTAACCCCCTATAACGTCCCCCCCTATTACGTGGTACCTATCCCGACGTTATAGGGGGGTTTACTGTATATTCCCGAGTGCAATAGAGGTCAACGTCCTTTGGTTGACAACAAAATTTAACACGCGCACGTAAACAAGCTTAACGCTATAGAAGGGTTTACTGTACTATGGATCTAATCTGAATTTATATGAGGAAAAAGGTTAATGTTGAATTTTCTCCGTTATTTTTTAATTTGTTATTAATTCTTCACTGTTAACCCTCCTTAAACACTTCTTTTGAATTGTCGTTTTCTATTAAATGCTAAAAAATGTTCAAATTACATATTTCGTATTTCGTAATGCCCCTTTGCTTGACAACAAAATATAACATGGGGGCATGAAAAAACTTAGCGCTATAGGAGGGTTGACTGTATTTTTAAATTTCGACCAGAAGAAATTTATGGAATCTTTGTAAGTAGACAGGATTATAATAAGAGTGATTTGAGATTGATTAATCGATCTGTCACGGCAGCTCAAAACCAACCGCGTCGTCCGAAGGGGTTCTATTTATAATGGAAAATAGACCCTAAGGATTTCAAGGCAAAATATTGATGAAATAGTTATTCATGATACTATTATAGATAGAGGACCCGCCGCCGACTACCGCGAACGCCGAATTCTCGCGGCAATTTTCAACTAGTACGTTTCACTCGCATTTGGCACATTGTACCGGATGCGAGCGAGAAAAAACATCGCGTCCGTGGCAACATAAGCGAATATTGATGTTTTTATTTTTTTTCGCAATTACGGACAACAACGATCAATGATTATTTATAATATTTTTTCATTAGACTTTTTTAGACAAATTATAACATGTGACATGATGGCAATATTTTAACAATTTGAGAACTTGCGTCATTAAAAATAAAATGATATTTCACTTAATTATAAAGCGTTGGTCTTGAATTTATTTTTTAAATTAATACATTTAGAGGAAAGCGCCTGAATTTAGGTGAAATGTGTACCGCACAACTTGGACACCCCATTAAAAGAGAGACTCGGCTGTACTGCGGTCATGAAATATTAATTATTCGGATTATATTAATATTTACATTTATTCATACAGAAGATTATACACTTCTGCGGAATATAATTATGGAAAATTTCCATACAGATAATTGCAAAAGTATATATCAAACGAATTTGGTGAGATTGGCATGTCGTGTATTGGTTTCAAAATAATATAGTTTCATAATTCAATATTATTGAATGGAAATAATAAGAATTTGATTAAAATTGAAGTTAAAACAACATTTTGCATAATGACACGGGCAGAGAACGCAATGGCACCGAGTCGGCCTTCTCACGCAATTCCCCGTCGAACCTGAAAATTTTGCTTATTGTGAAAATGCTGAAAATAGCGCGTTGCGCCTTTACGGTCATAGTCAAGGCTTTGGCGGACAACATTTTCATGACGCATTTAAACTAATCGATGCTAATCATATGGCCCGGTTTTTTCTTCTTTTGAGAAACGCAGTTTATTAATAAACACGTGTAAAAACTGGATATGGAAAAATAAACCGTCGGAAATTTATGAGAGACCGCAAGGTGAGGTCACAACGGCGACGTCGTCCCGCACGTGCCGCAAAGACTCGGTTACACCAGTCCATGTCCAATTTTGCGACAATATAATATATATATATATTTTTTTAGCGACTTGCGAAAATAGAAATAGAATTTGAAGTCGGTTACGCCTTCGCGAAGACGATCTTGGCGATGTTCGAATGCGTACATTGAAAAAAAAAACTTGTATTGTTAGTACATTTCCTATGAACCGTTTGCCAATTCAATTTATCCTCCATTAGCGTCTGCAACTAACTGCACGAATATTATCGAAAATATATTCGACGACCACCCCGACATTATTAAATCGGTATGGTATTCCACGGAATACTTATATACGACATAGAAGGAGGTCACCTTTTGTGATAAAAATAGCTCAGTAATATTCCGAAAGCATTTATTACAGAATTCAAATTTTATATATAATTAAAGTTGCCAGACGTAAATATTGATCCGAATCACATTTTTAAACGTACTATATTTTCAGAGACGCGTTAAAATACGTAGAATATTTCAATAATTCGAATCGTTCGAGCGAAATTATTGCGAAGTGACGCAATGCACACATATATATATTTAAAGCTATTTTTATACTGTAAATGGGAATTTCCACTCGTTTCAAAATATTCAGCGTAACTTTTAAGCGGTATCATTATACTTTCAAATTAATTTTAATGGAACACCGCACAAGAGGAATTTATAATGCGACGTTTCGTCACGTGTGTGCAAATAACATACGAAAATTCCAAAAATAGAATTGGAAAACTATTTTGCGACGCAATAATAGCCTTTTGCATAATAATTTGCACGTGCGGTAACACGCCCCGACAATAACGGCGATGGGTCACAGTTTTATCCCATCAAAACATTTAGTCATTCCGCACACTGACGCATAGTGGAAAACTCGGCGGGGCAATGTAAAAAAAAAAGAAAGAAACAAACGGCGGGGGATTGAAAAATAGAACAGTTTTATAAATAGATTCGGGCGCGTCTCGCTTCGGGGCGGAGGCGAGATGCGCGCGGTCGGATCGTTCGCGCCCGCGGCTACGAAGCTCGCAGTGCGAAAGAGACGGAGCGAACGTCGCCGGATTGATGCGGAACGCGCGGACAATTGAAAAGAGGATAATAATAATTAAAAGCCGGTGTGACCGCCAATAATGACTGTCATAGATTATGTAAATAGGTTTTAATTTAGTTTAATCGAAAATGTAAAATAATCGCGTGACCTTGGCGGACGATAGAACGGCAACAATCTTTGGTCCTTCGGTTCGACCTTGCGCTACGTGCGCTCGCCGTGTACAATATTTTGAAACGTTTTGCGACGCATGCGCAATTTTATATAAAGGTTGTTTCGCATGGGGTGTTTATGCCGTTTCGATTTGGACATGACCCGACCGGGATTCATGGGTTGTCGACTTTCTGATCCGTCGTGGGGCGGGAGAGAGAAGTTTCGGGGGCGCCGTCGGGGGGTCGGTGGGAGTCGAGGCGGGGTTTCGGGGGGCGCAAAGTCGGCCGCCCCCGGGGCACCCACGCTGCCGTTCCCGAAATAGAACAGCTCACCTATTTATAGGGGGCGATGTTGGAGATTGAGGGCGTAAAAGGTCGCGGCTGTACATGTTTTTCGCAAAAACACACGTGGCCCTTTCGTATGTACATAATTACGGACCGGACCGAAAAACGCAACTGTATTTGCGTTTCGTAACGATAATTCGTAAACGATCGGACATTTTCCGATCAATATCACATTTAAAAAAAAAAAAAATGCATTGTTAGACGCTGATATGTGCCGTCTTAGAGTCATCGATCGACATACACACATAGAATGCTTGGGTTTAAAAATACTTTTTGTTTGCATTAGTATGTCTTCTTGTGCACAGTCATTCAAATGGCTCTTATTTGTAAATCAAACAAGCCACATTTGTCTGAGCTATATATAGATCCAAATTAAACAATGAATTATTCTACGAACGAGATCCACACGAGTCGAATCGCACACGACCAAACGGAGTGACGGTTAAAAAAATATCCACATATATATAAATGACAGTTTAATGATGAATGAGTCCGAATCCGCGAAAACAATGACTTGTAAATTCTGCGCAACGACAAGTATAGCCCGCGCGGATCCATCCGCTGACGAATTCCGACGCTAATAACAAATAATTTTAATTTTAGACGGGGGCGTCGGTATTGTTCTCCGAATACGTCGGTTCACGGCGGCGTGCATGTGTGTGAAATGACCCAATAAAAGCGATTTGAGTGGAGCACCGCGTATTTTTAGTCTGGCAAAGACAAAACACTTGACATTTGTGCAGCTCCCGCGCCAACGGAAATAGCGCAAAACAAGATGGCCGCCAACACAGCCGCGATTTTAAATATAGAAACGACGAAGCGCGGGAACGGCGACGCTGACGTTTGTGGGAATCCGCAATGCCGTCGTCTTCCAACGTGACACACCCTCGGGCCGGTGCGTGTCATCAATCATCGTGCTGAGATGAGAACACAGCGACCAGAAACGCAAATCGAAGATAACATGCTACATTCGTTGGGGTTAATGTTTAGCAACATGTATCTAATGATCAGCAGAGGGTAGAGCGAAGGACTGTCAAACCACATCTTGTTTAATTACTCTTGAAAAATAGATACTAAGGGATTCGATGCAGGTAGAACCAGCATTGATCACCTGCTTGGTGAAGAGCCGTGATGTAAAACAGGTGTCACTTTGGACGAGAATTCTTTCAAAGACAAAATTAGGCTCGTACTAAGGACATCCCGAAGAAAACGATTCTAAAAAGGATATTTATAACTGTACTCAACGACGGGAAATGTTGCGTTCATCACAACGAAGAGCTGTGCTGATTGAATAAAGACATTCCGGTTACAGTTTTCGTTAAGATGATGACAGCATGTCACTGAAAAGCTCTATAGTGAAAACGCCTTTCTGTTGCGAGAAAAATGAAAGACAAAATTGATGATGAAACAACGTCGCTGCAGTTTGAAGTAATGGAAGATGGTACTAAATGCAATGAGGACACTTTACTATTCTTCGGCTTAGATGTGTCTTAGAAAAAGGAAGATGCTCTGTAATGTCATTAAACTCGGAGATGATGTCGGTGCGTTGCACAGTTCATGGAATGCAGAGCATGCAACGCCAGCACCACATTTTAAATGCATTTATGCGTTGTCTCTCTGTATTATTTTATGGCCCAAGTTTCGACTCGGCATAAATATTCTTGACAGATAAATGTGTCCTAACTAGCCTCTTTTTGTAAAAAAAAGGATACGAACAGCAGTACTATTCAGTACAAAAACTTGGCAGAAGATGCAGCAGGCGGGGGAAAATCACTGCACCATATACAGTTGAATACCAGGCTTCTCAACAGAACTCAATCTTTTTTTGTAACGTTTTTCTACTCTCGAAACTGATGAATAATATCTGTTTTAAAATTGTTATTTTATATAAAGGATAACTCCTGCCTATTTGCTATTCAGTTTTGGGCTAACCGGCGTACAGTAGAGGACCCCTAATATTTTTTTCAATATGTCGATTGAAAAGTGCATTTACGTCATTGTGGACAGTATGCGTTTGGTAAACGCAATACTGCGACTGTGGCAGCGACATTTGCGATATGTATGGTGAAAATACCCCCAAAGTACTACTGACACAAGGGTAGTTTACAAAATTTAATCTGAGAATTTTTCATTGACTGATAAATACACAAGTTGGGCGGCTTTTCAGCTGCTAATTTATTGGACCGTGTTTCAAGATGTATTGCTTTAAGTGGAAAACAAAATCACGACCCTATTTTGCTTCGATCGGTGACTGGAGATGAAAAATGGGTAGTGTACAATAACGTAACACGAAAAAGACGGGAAAAGCCCGAAATTCATATAAAAAGTAATGTTTTGTGTTTGGTGAGATTACAAGGGTATTGTGTATTTCAAACTCTTAAAACGTAGTCAAATAATTACAACGGAAAGATATTGTCAACAATTAACCGAATTAAACTTCCCCCTTGGAAAATATACAATTGGTAGTGTTTCATCACGACAATATGTGGCGATGATAATCCAACATAAGCTTTAATTAATTGAATTGGGATGTTATCAGGCACCCATCACATACTTCTGATTATTAATTATTCAGTAAAAATATTGATGCAATAGAGCAGGTAAAAACTTCCTTTAACGTATTTTTTACAATGTTTATTCCAATGACAATTATAAGAACGGATGGAGATTATTCACTGGATATATTTGGTTTTAAGTCGAAAACTATATGTACACTAAAGAGAAGTCGATTACAATGAACATTTATATGCGCTTAATTGTCTGGATAAATAAAATGTGATATATTTTTCAAGAAATTATGAGTTTAAGTTATGAAACCTGTAAAACTATTGTAATATGTCCTTCGTATCCTTCATTGCACGGAACGTATCCCCCGTTCTAAAATCGGTCACGTATATAACACATTAACTCGATAAAAGTCCCGGGTTGGAAAATTCACCGCGTTCTATTTCCGACTTCTGGAACTGGGACAAGGGTGCATTCGATGTTCTATTTATAGACGGTGGGGTATGGGGGTGGCATTCGAACGCCCCATAACACCCACTTGGATAACCTCATTTTGCCCCATAACATCGCAGACGTTAATGTAGGGCATTGGCACAAAATAAATATATAAACGCGACACTTTCAAGTGCACGATATCCAATAAATATTTTCAATCAATAAATATGCTTACGGCCGATGCGCTTATATCGATCCCGTGTGGCTGCTGCGTGTACGTGCAGCGTCAGTGGCGGTCAATCCGCGTTAGAACGCGTGATGGTCGCATTGACACGGCGGCGACACTGCGGCAACACTGCATCTCGACGCAGCGTCTTATCTGTCTATTTATTTCAACCATCGGCCACCACTGGCAGTTAGCGAAGTGCCAGTCCCCTACTTGTCACGTTCAGTTACACCAGACTCGTTTCTGGGGTAACTAACATACCACGGCAACAAGTGTATAGTGAAAAAAACGCGTCCCAAAATAGACGTGCGTATATAGATACAAGGACTTATTCGGTCGTTAGTACGAATTCTAATGTCAAACACAATGGCATATTAATCAAAATAAAATAATATTTAAATTTATTCTCGGTAATGACAAAAAACCATATTATTAGAATAAACAACAAACAAACACCGAGTATGCTATTTTATCTGCTCGTTTCAATAGATAAGTGAAATATTAGTGCGTCATTGAATGTTCGGATTTACAAATAATTACATACTAAAAAATAATGTGCACATAGACGAAAATTATAAAAAAAATAATCATTATTTATAATACTGGATTTTTTTATTTCAGAAGGATAAAGACATACGCAGATGCCCAAAAACTTTGTTCTTATTGAATCAAATCTAAACATGTTTAACGTCTTATATAAATTATATACAATCTATTAATTATTTAAATACTTATTAAATAAAAAAAATCATAATACCAAAATTTGTATTTTTTATAGTATAGCGTTGCACACTAGCGAATATAAGGAATTTTATTAATTATGTAATAAAACTGATTTGGATTACTAGAAAAATTACTAGAATTAGCGGCCATTTGCCTTTATTATATATTTTTATTTGATATTGAATTATAATACCCACTCTTTTTTACACGGTAATTGGTTCCATAAATTAAAAAAAAACCGCGCTAATTTAACCGATCCGTCGCGGCGGCTCGAAATCATCAGCTTCGTCCGAAGGGGGTCTAGATATTGATAAATCCTTTATCAAATTCTTGACTTTTTTAAAAAAAATAATGGATTATTCTATGAATAAAAATAGTTGTATGGCAACAGAAGCGAATATTGTTGTTTTTTATATATTTTTTTGCAATTGCGGACAATAAAGGTCAATGATTATGTATAATATTTATTCTTTAGACTTTTTTTAAACCAATACAAAAAGTTTGTAAAGTGTAGGATTTATATTAAATGAATTATTCAAGAAAAATCTCAAACAGAGCTCATCGGTACGGCTAGGTTAAAAAAAAATATTATGGCATAGAAAATCGTGTATAAAAAATGAAAACCCAATAAGCAAATTCTACAAATTGTTATAATTGCTTATACCCATAGATTTTGAGAGACTTTTTTGTTTGTTATTGTACTGTCATGTGTTGTTAAATTTCTTAATATTAGGAAATCTGTTACGCACTTCTCTATTTTTGTTTCACAAGTTGTTTATACATTTCTTGATATCTTTACATATCTGCAGATCGCGTTGTACTTTAGCAAATTGCAAGCCCTCGTGAATTAAAGCAGCAGTTAGTAGATAGATTACCTTTAATTTTTTTATCGATTGGCCAATGGTTATTGTGACTTGAAATTAAATATATTTCATTTATGAGAATCGTGTTCGAGTCGATAATTCGTGTAAAAAAAGAGCCAAGAGTAATATACATATATGCCACGGGATTATGAGCAGACTATTGATATTCATAGTTTTTCCTAATTACTTGGCAATTAAAATGCGGATTGTACAAAATTAAATATTTATATTTATACAATACAAAAAAAAAACAGAAATAACATCAACTCTGTACTGGTGCTATTATTTAATGACAATGTAATCAGTTAATGAAACTCTGCGATGGTTATTGTACTTTTTTTTTAATATATCTATCTAGCAAAGTAATGGAAATCTCTCTTAAATCAACGGTACCGAATATGATTGGCAATCGCTAAAGCATGATTTCAGCTGAAAAATTTAGGTCGTTAACAAAGAAAAAGATTTTCAATTTATTACAAAATCAAAGACCGACCTTCATTTTGTTTACATACGTTTCATGCAGAGATAAAATATGCATCGCATAACTTAAATTATACACGAATAGAACCTTAATTTCTAGGCGCATATGCAAACGTCGCACTATCTATAGTACAAATAACTTTAAATTAATGAATATGCAATTAAATGATGATAAACACATATTTTAATGCAATATTAGTCTTGGCAATGTATACATACATATGTAATTTTATACATTATCACAAACCAGGAAAAGACCTTGTCTTTGCGAAAAATGAATAAACATTTTCCGCAAAATAATATAGCGCACACGTGGAGTACTTTATTCAGAACATCATCGTCGCGAGAAGAAAACTGAAAATTTACGACCACCAAGAGTGCCATCCATTATCCATTTAATCTCACGTTTGCGGTTTGTTCACGCTCGCATTTATATCAAAACAAAGCTGATTATATGCTGAAACTATTCGCAAGTTGTGTTATAATATAAAAACTAATGGACTACAGTCAAAAACTGAACAAAGAATTTTTATAATTAATTTTTATCGTCCCGTTATTATTCTCATTTAAAACTTAAAACGTAATTTCGCGCTTTATTTTACTCGGGGGAACGTTGTTTAAATTTACCATATTTGCGTGAAAATGTAAAAATATTATGATGAATTTAGAAAATGTGCTTGAAATAATTCATTATGCACTTGTGGGTTGACGCACGATACGGCTTCATTCTCATTTATATTGAATAAAAATATATCACCCCAATTTTAATAATTTTGCAGCGATGACGTCAAACCAAAAAGGGGGCGAGAGTTAATTATCGACTCGTTGTGCAACAATAATGAAAATCTAATTTCGTACTCTGTGATCAAACGCCGTCACAACAGTGATACGAATTTATTAATTGTATCGATTCTTGTCAGGTTGTTGCGCAGAAATTTGGCGACAACATTGACAAATTGTCACTGGAATCGGAGCTAAGTGTCAGCACAGGGATTAAGTAATCAGTCAAATAAACCAATTTTTGGCGAACGCGAGCCTATCGGTCAAACATCTAACCGTGGTCATCCATTATCACAAACAAAGGCGAATAGTTTCAGCTGTCCGACACGAGATCGGCATTAGCTTGTTTTTATCGCAGGCCAGTTTTATACGACCTTGTCGTTATTTTTAAATCTCTAGTACCGGTCTACCGAGACTGATTTATCTCGTTCGCATTTATTGCTTATTGATGACTGTCGTGACACGGACAAGGGATCAGAAAAACAATAAATAAAAATCGCACGCTAAAAAAAAGTGATGCGATTATGCGAGAGCTCATAAAAATATCTATTTATTTTCGATGAAAAAATTTCATGGTGATTTCTCTCCTTCAAAACAAGCGAACAAATCCAATTGTTCGCGTGCCAATACCGGCGGCTGACAGTCGTATTAATTTTCTTTTCATTTAGGAAAATCCTTCATTGTTTCACATGTAGATTTGATTAATTGTTACCCTCGACAAGCATCTCTTATATATTAGCATTATTATTTAATCCAAAACGTAATTTCTTTACAGTTTTGCATCGAGTATTTTTTTAAATACACTGAAAAAATTCAACAAAATTGCATCGTTTTGAATAGATTAAATCTAGGCGTTTTTCTTAAATCTTATTCATTGTGCGAAATAACTATTGTTTGTTATGTCGAGTGTAACTCGACATCGGTTTTCCTCGCAAACTCTGTCAATTTGTATATTTTATATAAGAAATGTGAGAAAAAAGCTAAAGAGAAATCTAACGCGACGCAAAAAAATTCGCAACTCTGTTGATGTAACTAATGGATAACTTTAGCGCATCTAAAAAAACTAAATCTGATTGATGAAAATGATGATTAGATGGGTCTATTAATTTGTATGCTTCAAAGACCCATTTTTTTATTTAATGTACAATTAACCCTCATATAGCGTCGAGATAGGGATCATGCTATAGTAATCCACACCATAGAAGACTATAATAGAATCCTAAATCATTTGAAGGTGCTGCTATAGAACCGAGATAAGGACCCCGCTCTATAGAAGACTAGGCACCCATACAAAATTTGGGATTAGTTTTTTTTTATTGGATTTTGTAAATAGAACCAAACCAATACAACAAACATTTTTCCATTCACATATTTTAAAAGACTCTCTTCTGTTTTTTAGTTATATTTTGTTGTCAGCCAAAAAGTATTGAGCTTAATTTCGCATGGTAACGTTTTGTAGAAGGACGCAATATATAAGGGACTGTTGCGCATGCTATAGAAAATCGCTCTATAGCAGGGAGCGCTCTAGGAAAATAGACTGTAATCATTTTTTTATTAATTATAATTGAATACGTGCTGCAATATTCAAGAATCACTACGAAAATGTGGAATTACGTGGTCCGCTAATGCAGTTACAACGTTATTCCATAATTCTTACACTAGCAAAGCGAACAACGAGCGCTACTACAGATATGTTGACACTCAAAACCTCGTTTTTTCATTAAGCGCGTGCAAAAATCCAACGGCAACGTTGGCTTATCAGTAGAAACGAAAGAGATAATGAATATTTTTATAAAAGAGACGAATGACGTAACAAAATAGCATGTAATTCCATTGAATTAAAAGAATGTTAGTTACCACATTATTCGTTGATGTTTAAACATCTTTAGTTTGTAAAGATTTAAAATAAGTCTTGGTTTTGAAGTTATATTAAAGGTTAGTTTTAGAAATCGATGCATTTTTGACGTATTGGCCCAAAATATTTTTGTCTTTTATTGAATCGGACTTTAGAAAAAACCATATAGATGCTTCTTATTCATTTTTCCAATGAATATCTCTTTTAATAAGTTTGTAAAAAATATATAATGAGAGTAAGTAACTCACAAATACGATTAATTAAAGAATATGGTATCAAAATTATTCATCAGTTAGTTTTCCCAATGCGTTTTAAATGCTGTTGATCTCGGAAAATTAAGTTTTTTGTTATATTTTGTCAATTTAATTTTAAATCACCGAATCAATCGGCGATTTTAGAACATCATCATAAAATGGGATACTCTTATAGATCTAGGACCATTCTGCAGTATTCTGTCGCCAAATTTATGACGGCTGATCAATGACATATCGTTATTTTTTATAATATCAAAAACATCTCAGCAGAAATAGCATTCCTAATGTTGTAGAAAAAAGCAGGATACATTACACAAATACAGCATAATGTTATATAGCTACGTCCCGTAAAATAAAGTAAATATATGTATACCGAACGAAAACAAACCACAAAAAGAGATGTTTACACTGCACCGTATCAGACTGGCACCAAACTCAAGTATATGTAAATACCAATTTCCCGGTCGATTCAGTCACATTGCTTTACTATCGCACCGCGATCTATTATAAAAAGTGAACGGGATTGCTTCATAGATGATAATCGTGTGTTGTTAGGTGCGCTGTTCACTATACCACTGTCACGATATTTATTTATAACCACAATGCCATAATGATTCATTGCAATCCATTCGCAATGATTATCGACCTTATGCATTAAACTGCACATAAACAACAAATAAAATATTAATCGAGCGTGTATGGGACGCACAATGAAAACTCGCGACAACGACGTACCAGACTAACGCTGTCACAGAATATCTATGTCTAAACAGACAGATTAGATTAATTGTATAATAATTCGAGTTCAATGAAATCATAAAAATAATATTGTGTGTGCGAATTAGGCGCCTGCGACTGTTTGAAGTGGAAAAATATCGTGCGAAATGTGTTTGTGCAAATATTTTATCGGCCAAAAATGCGTATATTATAATAATTCGCAGATAACGCGTGATATGAATGGCAAATGTTCAATATAATTCCTAGTAAAAACCGACGTAGACGTGTAAACACCGCAGTGTTCAAATAACTGTTGAAAAATATTGATTCTAACATCGTCGGCCATTGATGGGTGTCGAGACACGTCCGCAATATGTGGATGAATGAAATTGCAAACTTTCCTCATTTAAAAAAAAAAGCTGTTGTATATTAATATTTACAATACGTGAATATTTAAAAATAAATGTATATTTAAAGCAGATAAGTTGAATTGTTTTGTAGTTACATTCCTCTATTGATTTACATCTACTTGATTCTGCCTCTCCAGGATTCTCTACATTTCAAAATCAAGAAGATTCGGATCAAGAATAGTCACGATCCTCAGACATGAGGGTGCCGATTAAAGAAAAATACATAGATATCTCCCGTACGTGTATAAATTTGCAAATGCAAAAATATAGCTAAACCTCGAATTTACTTACGCAACTTATGGTCACGGCGGCTCGAAAACAACCGAGTCGTCCGAAGGGGGTCTATCAGAGACCCCAAGCATTTCAAGTCAAGATATTGACATTTTGTTTAAATGGGTTATTCTAAGAATAAAAATAGTTATTCATGATATACTTCAGAAATTGGTCATGGTCATGATTATTTATAATATTTATACTTTAGACTTTTTTAAACAAACACAAAAAGTTTGTGACGTGTAGGATTTATATTAAAAGAGTTACGACTACGAGGTACACCGGTTAAACAAAGCATCTACACGTGTCGTTCACGTATACGATGATTAAGCAGTTGTCACATCGGTGTGACAATATCAGTTACAGGATTAAAGCTAACTCTCTGTTTTTTTTTCATTTAATGGAGCATTATTACATATATGAGAAGTGATTCAATTAATCGAAATATATCCCTGGATTAATGTGGATATATAAAATGAAATACTGGGTTTCAGAAAAATGAGACACTAAATATATCCTCTAGATATTGGATAATTATTTTAGCATATCGTGTCTAAAATGAATATATTTGTAGACATTTAAAAAGTATGTCAAACATGGAGGTCACATAACAGAGAAAAATTAAAAGTGAAGGATATTTTATCCGAATACTGAAATAGCAAATCACTAATACGGAATTCGATTCAACGATTTTAATTATTTGAACTAGCGAGAAATATCTCAGCAGCCACAGGGTTAATATATAAAAAAAGGACGTGATTCGATCATGTATTTCAAATATTATCAACGTATTCATTATATGATTGTTTGAATTGTTTATATAAAACATAGATTAAAAAAGATAAAATAATTTGAAGGTACAGCTATAATGCCGGGATAAGGACCACGTTATAGAAAACCGCCCTATAGAAGACAAGGCACCCATACAAAATATGGGATTAGGTTTTTTTTTGTAAATTGAATGAAATCCATCCAACATGTTTTTATTCACATATTTTAAATGACCTTGTTCTATTTTGTAATCTGTTGTTGTGCGCGTGTTATATTTTGTTGTCAACTAAAGGGCTAATGACTTTTATTTCCGGATGTATTACATATATACGAAATATGTAATTTGACTTCGCAGGGACTGTTGCATAGCAGAGTTGTCTGTAATAGTGGATAAAGAAGAATAAAAATTCGTCGCAAAAGATCTTAACGTAGCCGGAGAGCAGATGATCGCATTAAATGGTACTAAAGAGGCACGCAAAATAAACTAAGACGGACAAAGATAGACAAAGTGGTCTTCAACATCGTAGAAGACGTTCAAGATGTTTAGATAGAGATTGGAAGCTAATAGTGATCCGCGATCGTTTTGGCAGCTGTTCCCTGCGAAGGCCGCGGAGTGGTCGATAAACTCGAAAGGTTATCCATTGCTGAAATGCTGAAAAATCCATTCCCAGCGGCGGCGTCAGCTAACACCCCGCGAACAGCCTCGGCCGGATTACATTGTTCGCAGCGAACAGTGCGGAAAATGTCGTAACCGAAATAAACGAGTGTGGACAGTTGTGGAACAAGACGGTACAGTGACTTGTCACATGGTCCACGGTACAGAATTAGAGCGCGCAAGAGTGCGGGAGCAACGTTTAGTTTTCATTAGTCAGCGTCCGCGAAGGCCGGATTGCCCAGCATCCCATCTCGACGAAACAAAAAGGTTTCGATCCCACGCTATGAATAGCCCGCTGAGAGCATGTGGCTCCGAGATGTTTTGGTGCTTTTTCTCTAATTTTGGAGTTATCCCGATGCCACGTAAATAACTCGTGATGCAGTTTATTTTCAAACAATAACATTCCGAAAGTTCAACGGCGCTCGTGGAAGTCGACGGCGTTTCGGTGGACACGATTACGTCCGACCGTAAAACAATGGAATGCACGATGCTAAATCTTCCGAGAATATAAAACAATTTATTAGCGGACAATGTTCCGCAATTTAGCTAGTCAAACAGCGAGTCGCGTTCCTTTGTTTCGGCACAATCATTGAAAAGAAAATGCCACGAGTTCGTTCTCGATCGATCGAATGTTGAATGAATGGAGGTTGCGAATCTGAAATGCAATATATTTCATAATGTGGATTATAAAACGCGTCGGACGCACAAACAATGATAAACATAATACGTTTCAGGAAGAGCAGAAGAGAAACAAAAATACGCCTTTGAAATATCGTATGATGAACTCGTTAAAAGGGTGAACTGGCAACACAAAGAGACGATGAGGCCGCACTCAGAAATAGAAACTGTTTATTTTTGCATCGGCATAATTGCCCCGAGAGATAAAACGGGATGGGCAACGAATTACGCGACAAGGGACTTGTTTACCGACGTTTCGAGAAAATAGATTAATTCGCAAAAAGGCCGCAATAATGCAAAGCGGGCCTCGATGACGCCGTCGCATATATTTACATTGTGCACGCGACTCTCGAAATAGAACGCGGACGCTTTGTCAGTGCAGATGACAAGTGCAATTTCCCATTGCAAAACAAAGGCGTCGAGAGCTTTCGCGGCGAGTAGCTAAAAGTGGGCTCTGCGCGGTTCCTTCCTGTTGCGACTGCATCTGGAAGATGTGGCGATACACCAACAAAGGGTTTTGTCCCGTTTTGGACGTGCATAAATTAAACTTGCTCAACATCTGAGATTTACATAAGTGACACATACATCACATCATCCAGTCTCTACTCTCAATTCTAACTAAATTACCATAGTACAGTCTTCTATTGTACATTTATGTAACTGTTTTTAATGAAAAGCGTATAATTCGGCTTCCGGCTGATTAGGTGTTAAAATATGCTCCATGTATCGGAAAAGGCAATAAGCATATACTGCGAATATGGAGTACACATATTTTTCTTTGGTCATCTTTGTTATCAAAAGACAATTCATACGGCTTACTGTGGATAATGAACACGTGTATTTCTGCGATAATTCTTCAATGGTAACCAAGGATCTTTATGTTTTCAAAATAATTCTTTGATACTTTGGACATCTCGCTAGAAGAGGATAAGGTAAAGCTCATCGGAAAGGTACCAAGTAAAGACCGCCACGAGCTCCACCGTAGTAGCTGCAATGCGAGATGCTAAATGCAGAGAATCAAGGCAATTAATTGAAATATCATTTTTCCATCAGACGGACGTTCTCCAGGTTATCTTGGCTTTTCGAATGCGGATCAGATCGCCAGCCAAAGCTCGAGAGACGAGCTTTTAAGCGCGGATTACAACAATAATAATCAGACGAGGTTAGGGGCAATTCGTATTTAATTTACGGTGTGATCGGGCACCTCCCGTAGCACACACGTCACTGAATTGGCCTGGATAGCGGCCTGGCTCCTCATAGCTCC